>VWZF01006639.1:2159678-2174842 GCA_013396755.1 Sclerurus mexicanus
CCCTGCGGGGCCGTGCGGGGCCGGGGCGGTAACGCGCGGCCTGTGCCCTCAGGGAAACTGCGCTACGCCAACAACAGCAACTACAAGAACGACGTGATGATCCGCAAGGAGGTGAGTGAGGGCAGGGCGGGCCGGGCCGGGCCGGGCTCCCCCCGCTGCAGCCCGGTGCCAGGGCGGGATGCCCACGGTGGGTTGCTGTGTGCAGGCCTACGTGCACAAGAGCGTGATGGAGGAGCTGAAGAGGATCATCGACGACAGCGAAATCACGAAGGAGGACGATGCTCTGTGGCCGCCTCCGGACAGGGTGGGCCGGCAGGTGGGTGCGCGGTGTCTCCTCTCCACTGCTGCTTTAATTTCCATGCTTGGCCCCGTGGAAGCATCAGGGACCTTGTCCCTCGGGGCAGCGTTGTTTCCAGCCTAAAGGGAGACAAACGCTGTTTAAGACCCGAGCAGTGGGAGTTAACACGATTCACAGACCTGCTGCATTCAGTGTCTCTGTAGTAAACGTGTAAAAAACCCGTAGAAATCATCACAACACCGAAGTATTTCTGTAACTTACACCATAACGCAGTAGAGCTCCTATAACCTTTTATTTTTCAGGAGCTTGAGATAGTAATCGGTGACGAGCACATCTCCTTTACCACGTCAAAAATCGGTTCACTCATCGATGTAAATCAGTCCAAGTACGTACCCTGCTTTTTTAACCCTGCTCTTGTTTTTATTTAACAATCTATATTAAACTTGCTGATTTATTTCAAAGTACAGATCAGTTCCTGGGGGCACCAGTGCTCCCTGTTGCAGTGTAACGTACCAGCTGTGGCATTGCATGTTGTATGTTCAAACTCACCCTGTTAGACGTGGTTGTAGTCCAGACTGAGCTGCCATTGACCTGCCTGAACCAATGTCTTTGGAAGAATCAGGATTTCTGCATTTCACCTAAGCTGAAAAGACTGGCTGTCATGGGTTGTTTTTTTTAAAATCCTAAGTGCCGTTGCTACTTGCTTTCATGAAAAAAATGTGTGTTTTGTTAAGACTTAAAATGTGCAAACTTGGAGTACGGAGTGTTTTATCAATCGACGTAGAATGAAAAAAATCTGTTAATGGCTAAAGTAACCTCGAAAAAGTCTCCCTGTAGGCTTTGGGGTTGTTTAATAGGTTAGTTCTGTAAACTCTTCTGTAAGAGCATCAGTCTTAACCTTCCTTCATTTTCTTTCCTTCTGTTGTGCCCTGCAGAGATCCAGAAGGTTTGAGAGTATTCTACTACCTGGTCCAGGACCTTAAGTGTCTTGTCTTCAGTCTTATTGGACTCCACTTCAAGATTAAGCCAATTTAAATCAAACAAACTGAAGTTTGTATTATGTTCTCTATGGGGAATGGGTGGGGGGAGGATGCTGTTCCAGCTCGTCACAATTTCTGACCTGGAGCTTTTATGTATTTCAGATTTTTTTTTGTTGTTGTTAAAAACTGTCAGTGACTGTTCTTAATAAAAGGATGATATTTGTCTTTTTAATTTTTGAGTTGTGGTGAGAGACTCACTTCCTAACACTTCTTTTAGCGTGGTGCAGTCAGGGTCTGTCACACACATCCTCTGTTTCTCTATCTACACAGCAGTGGAAAATGGAATTAAGGCTGGCTCTGTGAAATGAAACTTTTGCCAGTTTTTGGGCAGCCCAGGTGTACAAACCAGCTGTGGTGACTGGTTACAGCAGACACACCTCACCTTCCTCCTGACCTGTGCTCACCTGGGAGCCTCCAGGATCTTCACTGATGCTCCAGTCCAGCCTCCTAAAAGCTGAAAAGAATGTAGAATGTTATTTAATTAAGTTCTACTCTCGCAGAGCTACGGTGCAGCATTAACTAAAAGACCGAGGGGTCCGAGGCTCACCCTGGTCTCTGAGGGTGCTCCCGCAGCAGCGCTGCCAAACTGCTTTCTCTAGCACCTCTCTCCCTTTTAACTAAGTCAGTAGCTACTGCGATTTAAAAAATGCGGTTAAATGGCTTTTTAAAAGGTGAAACCCCCCAGTTACCGGTGCCCGCCTTTCCCGCCCCGCCGCCATCTTGACTGAGGGCAACCGCGGCCTCGCGCCGGCTTCAGCGCGGCGGGGAGCGCGGGCGCGGGCGCCATCTTGGCTGCGGGCACGGCCGGAGAGGGCCGAGAGCCCCTCGGCACCCCAGGGAGGAGCGGCCATGGGGGTGAGCGGGGCCGGGCCGGGCCGGGCTGGGCTGGGCTGACCCGGCACGGCACGGCAGGAGCGGCCATGGGGGTGAGCGGGGCCGGGCCGGGCCGGGCTGGGCTGGGCTGACCCGGCACGGCACGGCAGGAGCGGCCATGGGGGTGAGCGGGGCCGGGCCGGGCCGGGCTGGGCTGGGCTGACCCGGCACGGCACGGCAGGAGCGGCCATGGGGGTGAGCGGGGCCGGGCCGGGCCGGGCCGGCAGGGTCCCGCTGACGGCGGCCCTGCCCTTGCAGAGGATCGGGCTGCAGCTCCGCGCCACGCTGGAGAACATCACCCGGCTGCGCGCCGAGGGCCAGGACTTCAGGTGGTACCTGAAGGTGCGGCATTGGCGGCGGGGCCGCACGGAGCCCGGGCCGGGCGGAGCACCCAGTGAGCCTCTGTCTTACAGCTGAAATGCGGCAACTGCGGAGAGGTCTCGGAGAAGTGGCAGTACCTGCGGCTGATGGTAACCACAAATGAGAGCACCAGCCTGCCCCCCGCACCTTACCCGCATCGGGAATGGGACAGCTTGCACTTCACAGGCCATAGGTTTTCTATACCTGCATGATTTTCCAGTAGCTATATGCATTTAGAAAATGCTGTCATATTCCCTGCTGAGGGTTGGACTCGATGATCTCAGGGGTCTTTTCCAACCCAACCGATTCTATGATTCTATTAATAAAAAAAATTGGATAGTTAATTGAAAGATGCCATTGGAATGGTGGCTGTTGGTGAGGAGTGTTTGCATCTGCTTTCAAAAGCACCCTTCTGTAAAAATAAGATTTGAAAACAAATTTCAAAGTGGCGGCAGGATATGGTTGTGCCTGTACATGTTTCTTGTATGCTGACGGAATATTTCTGCAGAAATTTAGGTAATTCAAGGTGAGTTAAGTGGCTGAATTAACATTTGGATACTGAAAAAAAAATAGGATAAAGGATAAGAGAATGTTCTTCTGAATAATGGTCCTTTTTTGTTGCATGCTACTGAATGGTAAGAATGTATTTTGAGGAATTAGTAGAACATGCCCATATGGATAAAACATAACTATCCACTCTTCCCTATTTTGATCTCAAACAGAATTATTCTTTGATAATCGCAGCTTCTTGAATTACTAATCTCTAGTTTAAAAACCCCTTCTTGAGGCAGTATTGTTGAAAAGCTAAAGACCGTTGTAAAAACTATTTTACCATTCCAGAGGTTGCCCAGGCTAACGTGCAGTTTCCAATGTCTCTCCTGCCGTGATTTTAGGACAGTGCTCCCCTGAAAGGCGGCCGGGGCAGCGCCACGATGGTGCAGAAGTGCAAGCTGTGCTCCAGGGAGAACTCCATCGGTACGTGCTCACACACATTTAGCAGGCACCGCCCACTTGTCCTCACTTTTTCTCCCAGGTTTGTTTTTTTAGTCCCCATTCATTCACCGGGGTTTTCTTCCCCTTGTGCACCGGTGCTTGAGCTCAGGACAGGTACGTACTTGACATGGCCCTCAGGGAGGAGACAGCGAGGCCTCCTGGTGAGTCCAGGTTTGTGCATGAACCAAACTCATCTGCAGTGTCATTTTACAAAAGCATGCCATTTTTTGCATTGGTAGGGTAGCAGTGTAAACTTCTCAGGAGAAGAGAGAAAAATTGAATTCTGCCTTCTGAAGACCAGCTGCAGAAAGTGCTTGGTGACTTTGTTTCTTTTACTTTGTATAAGAAAATTCATGTGAAGGAAGAACTTGGTGCGTGGTTTGTGCTGAATAAAACTCAAGACATAACGCCACTCACTTTCACACTTTTTTTGTTTTAGATATTTTAAGTCAGACCATCAAGCCTTACAATGTAAGTTTGTTTCTTCTTTTATATAACAAGTGCGAGAGAAATAAGCATTAATACTATTTTGAGTTTTTGCTTTATCATCCTCTTTCCAGAACACAAAAAGCTGGTATTATTCCCTGACAGAAACTGTCTCTTGTGGAGTCTCAAGTGTAGAATAATCAGATACATTTCATAAACCAACACAGAACTGTATCACTCAAATTAGAGATGATTACATAATGCCTCTGTCAGTTTCCTTTTGAAGATTTCCTTGTGGCAGATTAAGAAATTCTAGTTAATGACCACCTATTAAATGAGATTTTGCTGTCACTTGGGGCATCAGAGATGATAGTACTGCCTCTAAAGCAATCCATTCTTAGACTAGTGCTTGTCATTGTCTTTATTAGATGGAAACTAATGGAATTCTGACTCAATTGCAGGCTGAAGACAGTGAGAAGTTCAAAACAATAGTGGAGTTTGAATGCCGAGGCCTGGAACCAGTTGACTTTCAACCACAGGTGAGTTTTTGTGATTTGTTTCTCGGTTTTTAAGAACACTTCTCATAGACTCCACAGTGATAAAATACGCACTATTTGAAATGGGTCTGGAATATCCTAGACCTCCCCACATTCCCATCCTCTTTTTTCTACTTCATTTGACTCCAAACCAACACCAAAACCCGTGAGCAGCTAACACTAACAACTGTGGTATTCTTTGTGCCAGTCAAGTCCAACATTAAGCACATCTTAGTCTTTACTCAAATTGCCTTAGAAGTGACTCAGCACTGCTCATCTGAAGTCACCTGAGAGGTTTTCATTGCTCAGGTTGTTGCAAAAGAATCTTTCCCCAAGGAGCACTGGAGAGTGCAACATTAGGCAGAGCACCACTGTGCCCCTTGGCATGTTACAGGGAGTACATGAAGTCCAGGGTGTGAACAGGATTCAGTGTATGTCCTCTAAAAAGCAGATTTTCATGGGGATTTGACATCACCAAAGCCACAGGAAAGGAATATTGGGCATTTTTCCATGTGCAACTTGACCAGACAAAGGCTGAAGATCGCCAGCAGTTAAAGGCTGTTGCAAAGCACACCTCAAGGTTCAGAGTTAAAGGATTTCTTCAGGGCCAAGCCAGTCTGCAGTGACTCATCTGCTTGTGCATGGTCATGCTGTATGCCTGTTAACTCCCTACTATATTTAACCTATTATTCCAGTCGGATTAGGTGTAAATACACTGACAAATATAAACCTGTCTTATCCTTCCCTCAGACTGTGATGCTGGGCTAAGAAAGAGCCCAAAGAAGCCAATCCTGCAACTAATTTGGTATAAATAGAACCTCCACTGCAGTGTGCTGCAGGAGGTCTTTACTTTATCTGTTTATTTAAGTGAAGCCCATCTCTCTGAGGAACAGAATGGTTATTAGTTTATCCCTGTTTGAAAGCTTTGCAACCAGACCTCGGAACTTGCACCTCAAGAAAAATATGTGGGAAGGCTACAAAATGTAGGAGATATTTATAGCTCTGCATCCTAACTGTCAATTTTATTTTTATCAGGAGAAATAAACTTCACAGTTGTAATAAAGGTTTTAATTTCATCTAAGTTTGGTCTCTGCACTTAGTTGGAGAGTATAATTGAATCCCTAGAGGTATTTCAGTGAATTTTCTGATGCCTAAATCAGTAGAGAATTTTCTGGTGCCTAAATGACTTCTGTAGTTTCAGAGAATTCTATAAACTGCTTTATATTTGGCATGAACGAGGCCAGCCTGGCTTCTCCACCACCTCATCTGGCTTTTGATTAGCACCAAACATGGCATATGGCCATATATTACTGTATCTTCTTTGTGTTTTTGGTAGACATAATACAGCCACACCTGAAGTCAATTTAAAGTGGCTTAATGCTTGCATGTCTTGTTGAAAGTGTAGTTATCCAAAAAAAAAAGAAAGCAGAGAAAGTATCCTTTGATTCTCTGGATATACATCCTCTTTTCAGACCTAGTACAGAAGCTTGTAATTTCAGTCTCAGGGTTTCTTGTTCCTTGGAGGGCTGGTGAATGGCTCCAGGTGGCAAAAAAAGGGCTGCTTTTATTTTTCTCGTGTTTGTTCTGTACTGCGGCTCTGCAGTTTTGTCTCAGGATGCTGATCTTCCTCTCCACCCCAGCAGTTCCCTTGAGCTGGGCTTCTGACAGCGACAGAAAGGCCACTGCGCCCTGCAGATCACTCTCCTCTTGTTAGACCTGTTAGATCTGACACACTCTGTGGTTTATTTAACCCCAAAGTGCTTAACCTTCCTTCAAATCCCAAAATATTTTAAAAGCATGCGGCTTACTTTGCACATTATTACACAGCTGAAGGTCTGACTGGCATTAGTGAGGATTTCTCTATCAAAAATGCAAGTGTAGATCCTTTGCAGAAAACCAGGACGAAACTTCTATGGATTTTTAGCCATTTGTTAATAAAATTCTGTAGTTAGAAATGGCAGTGTAAGAAACCTTCCTGTATGCTGCAGAAGGGGCTGGGATTTCTAACTTTACTTTTAAAACTAATAAATCTTAATGTGCAGCTTGATAACTGCGAACCCTTAAATGAGAGCTGCTCCTACAGAGGATAAACCACAACACCTTCCAAGGGCTGTCCTTTCTCACCCTTTAAAAACAACAACAGTGAAGAACTCCCTCCTTTGAAATGATTGTTTGGGGATACTAATCTGTTCACTCAGCCCACTGATCCTCCTTTCACAGACAGCTTGCTTGTCACTTCTGAACCTAAATCCAGTGCAAGCTGCTCCTTCTAAAGTGTCTTGGATTCTGAAAGTATTTAAGCCAAAATTATTAACTCTCTTCCACATTTTCTTTCTGTTCTTTTTCCTGCAGTGAAAGTGTTACAAAGCTACATCATGCCTCTACAGATTCTGAACACAAAACTGTTATTAGTAGTTGGATGCTGCTACATAAACTTAGAAACTAAAGTTTAACATTATCTAGAATACTTGGAAATACCTTTTTGCCAGGAAAAACAGAGGAGCAGTGTTTCCTCATTTTTCTCTGTGGTTGCTTGGATCGAATTTTCCCAATTCACAAGCAGGGTCACAACCTTACACAGACCTTAACTAGGCAAAAGGTTGATCATTCTTTCTACCTAGTTTAAAAGAAATACAATGAAATTTTGTGCTGAGTTACTTTCTTTAAACCTGTTTCAAATATGATATTTATTATTTCCTTTGTACAACTTAATTTTTAAAACTTTCTGCAAATGTGTTTTTGCAGGCAGGGTTTGCTGCTGAAGGTGCAGAATCTGGCACACCTTTCAATGACATAAACTTGTTAGAAAAGGTATGTTGTCTCAGTTTCATCAGTAAATCTAATTATTTACCTTACTTTCCCCACGTCACTAGTTCAGAATACACAGCCTAGACTAGTTTTGCTCTTCCCTGTAGCCATGGGAAGGTCATAGCTGGAGAGAGAAACTGCATCAACTATGAACAGCCAGCAGCATTCAGTGTGTCATTTTAGAAGTACGTATTTGATAACTTAGCAGCTGCCAAAGGTAGAAATGCTACTTTTATTTAAGTCACTCAAGAATTCCAGAGAGCAGGAACCTGGAATACTAAATGGCTGGGGTTATGAGAGTGGTGAATTGATTTTTCTAGGAAGATCCCCACACGTTTTCCCGTCCATAGAGATATTAAAAAGTAATACAGACACTGTCCTTCAAAGCTCAGGATAATGACACCAGCACTGCAAATCTTCCTTGGCTGTGAGCAGGAATCTCAAGGTCAAATCTGTTCCCTGGTATCCTACTTGGCAGGGATCTACATGTCTGCTTACCCACATGACTAGGGTATTGTAACTGACAGATAATCCTTTCACCTGCCATGGTTGCTGCCTTGTCCACTACAGGCTGTGGACTACATATGAAAAAACCTCCAACATTATATAAATTAAAACACTGAGACTGAAACTTACTTCATTTCATGTCAGTGCTGTTGCTTCTCTCACCTGTCAGAACTTAGTGACTGCACAGTGCTTTCCACGGAAATCTAAGACCCAAATTTTGAGTAACATTTAGTTTCAGTTTGAATTGCAGTCTGTACACGTTCTGTCCTCTGTGACTAACACTCTGAAATCTTATTTCCTACAGGACTGGAATGACTATGATGAAAAAACAAAGGAATCTGTTGGAATCTATGAAGTTACCCATAAATTTGTAAAATGCTAAAGTTCATACCTGTATTAAATCTTGACATGCTTATTGATGGAGGAGCTGTATCCATCAGATACACAGTTTCCTTGGAGTTCCTTTTCACATGGCTGCATTTCAGAAATGGAAATAGAATCGTGAAGGTTGGAAAAGACCTCCAAGATCACCGAGTCTGACCTTTGACCAACATCACTACGTTGTACTTATTGTCCCCAGCATTCCCTAATAAAGTATTTTCCACAGAGCACTTGGAGGTGGCCTCAGTACAGACTGAAAATAGTACACACATCTGACTGAACTGGGCCATTTTCTTAATACTGTCTTTTCTTCTAGATAGATATGGTTGTGGTGGACTGTAACTTACCTACTGTACACAGTGACTACTTAGACAACTTAGAGCCCTGAAGTTTAGCATGGGGAAATGGCTACAAGTGTTAGTACAGGGTCTGTGTTCACTGTTCAAGGGAACAGGCACACCTGGAGTAGCTTTGTGCCACTTCAAGTAAGGACACCGAGCTGAGTGACACCTACTAAGCTTGACTGCTGTTGACATTTACACAGTTACAAGCTTCTGAAAATCAAGTTATCTTTCCAAGTATGTCATTAAGTAAACCTCATTTTCAATTGAAGACAGACTTTGTACTCCTTGGGGAGTGTGCTCACAATCTTGTCAGCTGTTCTCATGTTTGAAAACAAATAAACAACCCACCAAACAAAACCACAAAGGAAAAAACCCAAATTTTTAGTGAACTTTGTATTCAGACTTCTGGTCTGATTGTTGTTTCCTGATATATTGTTTCCTTTGCCTTCCTTTCCTTATTTAAATGAGCAAAACCAATCACACTAAGTTTTAAAGTAAGTTTTAAAATCAGGCTTTTCAAGTGAAAACCAGAACAGCACATGATAAGATGCAAACAGCCCCAACTAGGAGAAGTTCATAAGCCTATTAAAAGTTCATTACCTCTTAAAAGCACGCCTCTCCCCTTCTAGCACTTGCAGTTCATACTTCCAAGATAGGATATTGCTTCCACTTACTGTGACAGAGAAAAAAGACACTGGGACAGCCTGGAAGCTGAGATATCCAAAGGAAGAGTAAAGGCAAGTAGGTCTCTGAGCCTGACCTGTCACATCCACCCAACGTGCTCACACCTCTGTTCTGCTGATAGATTTGGTTGCCCAGGACAGGGCTGTGCTGAAAGACACAAGCTGTGTTAGTTCTACACAGATCACAAAGCAAGTTCTACTGTGCTATTCAGCTCTGGAGAAAGATTCATCTTTCCAGAAGAAAAGGAGGGGAAGTGAAGAAGGCTTAAAAGGCAGGAGTTCAAGTCACACATACCATATGAGTGCAGAATGCTTTCAGCAGTATTTTTTCCAACCTTTATAAAAAACATGAGCTACTGATAAAGGGACTACCCATGCTGTGTGATTTAGATATGGCAATAAAAGAACTTGGTAGTTATTAATAGACAGCTTTATTAAAATAGTCTTTTTCCAGACAATTTAACAACCCACTTGATGATTGCAGATCACTTAAGGCCTCCCACTTAATTTTTTGTTTCTCTAGAAGCTGTTAGAGTGGAAAGGCTTCAAACAGCTGAGGCACTATCAGTTCTGATATAAATTCAAGTTTAAAGAGAAAAGTAACTGTGACAAGTTAGTAAGCAAGCTTACTGCAAGTGCAAATGAAACTATTCATGTTTAAAATGATTGCATATATTTTTTTTTAAATCTTAGCAGTTTAAGAGTAGTATCACAGTATTGATTTGAGTGTTTGAACATTCATGGAACACAGATGTTCCAAGTTCATAAACTCTTTATTTTAGATAATGTGTTGAAACAGATGGATCTGTTACTTCACTTTACACTTTGAGTGCTTGTATTTCCCGAAACATGCACTCAAGGTCTGCAGTTGATTTCTTTAAAATAGATAAAAATTTCATAGTGAATCTGACAGTATTCAAGTTCATTGAAGAGACATGAAGCCAATTAAGCTGGGTGGTCTCAGCCACGCTGAACACTGATTAGTATGGCAATTAGACATAGTCTGCATTTTGTACTGCAATTGTGAAGTGTTCCAATGTCTTTATGTCTAACTACCAATTTTCTTGCCCTTTAAAACATTAAAGATATCTTCTAGTGACTTGTATATACACTGAAGGAATTCTGTACCATTCCTAGCTGGGTAAGAGGAAACATTACAACCTATCCAGTCATCATGTACCTGATATCCTAATCCAAAGCCATCGGACACCACGGGGCCAAACCCTCCCAGCTGCACAGCTGGGCTAACCAACGTGCTGGTGGAAATGATGTTGTGATTGAGCCGAGCATAGGCCTGGTCTTGATAGAAATCAGGCAGAGCAAGACCTTTGGACAAGGCCAAATAGCGCAGGCCGAAGAGATGGCGGTCAAATCCCTGCCCTGTTGATGTAAAATAACACATATTAGAGGGATAATTTTTGTGGGAAGTTTCCTCATTGATTTTGACATCCCACTGTTCTTCAGCCACAAAAGAGGTCTATAGAACTTGTATTAGCAGGAATTCTTTCTCAGAGCTCAGACACTCTGCACTGCTCATGCACACGTCCTAGGGGAAGAGGGCCTGCTGTTTTACTGCAAGCCGTGACCAGGATCATGATAGCACACAAGAGTGCAATGCTAACAGACAATTTTAATGATACACGGCATTCTTTAAATATTTATCTGAACATATGCACGCTGTCTCAAGCAGAAGAAAAGCTTTCCTAAAACTGAAGAGGAGGAGGATCTTGCATCAACAGAAGGACACAAATTTTCAACTAACGGGGTAATGCTTAGCAGTCTATTTTCCTGAAACAATACAAGTTACGCTTGTGGGAGGGACAATTAAAAAAAGTAAATTTTTTTGAAAAATGCCAGGAGCAGCCCAGCCAAAAAGTCAGTTTGATTTGGAAATAGTTAAAGCCTTTATCCCCTGCAGGGATACAACAGTATCTCCTCAGACTTAAGCCAAAGTTCTTGGTTGCCTTGTGGAGTACAACTAAAGTATTTACCAAATCTTCCAATACTTCAGCTGCCCCAAGGACAAAAAAGGTGCAAAAAATTCTCAACACATTAACAGTGATGTGGAAATCACAGAGGCATTCCTCTCCATCGAGAAATGAGTGTTACAGAAGGCACTTTAAACTGCAGCCTTTGGCTACTGTTTTCATCAAGTTACCATTAGCATCAGACGTCCATCAAAATTAAATTATTTAGTTGTAAAGTAAATATCTGCAGACACGTTTCAGTGCAGAAGCAGGAGGGCCTGATGTGTTCCTACTTACCCATAGCAGCCTCTTTAGTCAAACGGCCGTGGTATTTGGAGCACTCCACTACCAGCTTCTGCAGCTCTTCTGTGCTGTGTTTGGACAGCTCCTTGACAAAAGCTTCCGAGCACTTCTTCGTGTGCACAGAGGCAGGACGGATGGTTTCTGTACGACCGTGTTTGAAAGCTGCAGTACTGCAAGACTCGTAGGTAGCAACAGTCTGGTTGTACTGGCGAAGGAAAGCCATCTGGAAGGCCAGCTGAGCCACAGCATCTGGGCTCACCTTCTTCTGCTTTAGAAGGTCCTTGCCCCCTTCTTGGAACTGAATCATGTTAATAGACAGTGATTCTACAGTGGCATCAAATTTCTCTTTGGCTTTGGTAATCCCTGCTTTTAAGGCATCATTCAGCTTAAAGTCAAGTTTCTGGACTGCTTTAGAGGAGTCCACTGAAGCAGGCTGGGATTGGGGGCTGATGGCTGGTGACTTGGTGCTATCTTTAAAAACCTCATTCTGGAACCTGAGCACAGCCACACCATCTCCCCAGGAATGTTCAAAATTGACTCCTGCAGTGCCATCCTTAGCTACGATAAGACTAAAGGATTTGTCATACCAGCGGTTAGCACCATCTCCATGCAGCATAGTGTGGGACAAGTGCACAAAGTCTTTGAGGGGAAAATCATCTAAACTTAAACAAAACACAGCAGAGTCTACTTTTTGAAGAGCTTCTGCATTGCCATTATCCAGCAGGTTCTTTCTCAGTGATGCCCATGTATCTCGGTTTTCACTGGAGAGGTAGCCAAGAGGGAAGGCTGGGGCTGGACTCTTGTCACTAAG
Source organism: Sclerurus mexicanus (assembly GCA_013396755.1). Lineage (NCBI taxonomy): Eukaryota > Metazoa > Chordata > Aves > Passeriformes > Furnariidae > Sclerurus > Sclerurus mexicanus. The sequence continues at coordinate 2,172,009 of VWZF01006639.1, forward strand.
GATATATTTCAAGTGTGCTTGTATTTCTGAGGGTCTCAACATATTTCCATCTCTATCAATAACATCAAACACATAAAAATTTCCATTTCTCAGTACTAGCAAATGCTTTGCCTTTTCATCTGTAAAAAGCTCATCTTTCTCGGGCTTAGGCAGCCGAGTAGAATTGAAAAGCCTGAAGTACTGAGACATATCGAGGGGGTACGCATTGACCATGTAGGCACCAAACCAGGACACTGAAGAAGGCACAAATCGGATGATTTTTTTAAAGAGCTCAGTGTCACTTTTCTCGGGATTGAGGTGAAAAACCTCTGGTTCAAGATAACCAGCCCTGAAGGTCTTCATAAAACGTACAGCAGAAACAGTCAAGTTTGTAGCTCGTGTGAGCTGATCGTTATATTCTGGTTTGGGATCGGGATTAAAAGACATAAATGGATTAAAATTCAAAACAACAGGCTCACGTGCTTTTAGGTACATGTCAAACCAGGGACCTGGAAATAAAAGAGTTGAGAAACAGGTCAGAAAATGAAATCAGCTCACTGGGTCAGACCAGAGGTTTGTGTAGTCCAACTGTGATCATGAACAAACATATACTGGAGTGCCTACAAACACAATGAACATTTGCAGTTATTTGCCCAACACTTCTCCCAGCCCCCAGTTATGATGAAGAGTACGGCTGGCTAATTGTAAGAATACCAGGTTTGGAGTAATCCATATCAAGGGTGTCAATGTCATTAGCAAAGAGAGCCAAATTCCGCGGTTTTTACACAGCTCAGTGATAAACCATAACTGGCATGATACACAGTGCAGCTCCCCAGCACTGAACTTTGGTGCACACCTTGCAAATGGAGTAGTACATGTTTTTACCTACTCTTAATTTCTGCAGCTCTCTGTCACTGAGGTTGAACCTTCTAGCTGGGCTGTCAGAAGGGCAATGGGTAGCTCAAGGACCTAATTTACAATTTTAATTACAGGTTCTGACAGTTGAGTAACTAGAATTCACCTAGAGTTTCAAAACCAAGTCTGTCATCATCACGTAGTGTTTTAACCCTGGACTTGAAAGTCCAGGGTGGAGTCAACTATACACACTTGCAGAAACCAATTTCAAGTGGAGCAGGTCTTTTCTGACACCTAAAGTAGAATAATAACTAAACAAAAAGCAATACAGACACTGCAGTTCAGGGACAAAAAGTAGTGTACTGATTAGCAGTGGTAAACAGCATAAAGTCACCAGTTAAAACCCTAGATGCTGTTCCAAGTGAATGGAAAGTTAAATATAACAAACCAAACATCAGTTTTTGTGAAATAATCTGGTATTCTCTACACAATTTGTGGTAGCTAACACCTTTACAGGCAGTCTCGACAAAGAGCAAGGATAGAAGTGCATTCACTGCACAACATGGCAACTTCTACTTCCATAGGTATTTGAATATTTCCACTTCTGATGCTATCTATCCAATACTTCCATAAACAGACACTTGTATGTGGAAATCCCTCCCCTTCCTTAGAGTTTTTCTTTCTAAATAATGTGGAATTATTTGGAAATAAATGCTTAAGGGAGTTAGTAGATAAGCTCCTCTTTAACCTAATCCTAAACAGACAGCAACGTAAAAAGATAAACTGTATTAACTCATGAAACAATACCAGTTTTCCAATATCTATCTACCCACCCTTCTGGTGCAGGTAAATTAGATGATGGGCATTCTTCCTTCCATCCCTCAGAATTTGCTCAAATACAGTCACAGTGTTCACAGGATGTTATTCCAACTTTATAGACGACTGAAGCTTCAGACTATTACATTTGTAGCATGATGAGCTGTTACCAGGCATGATGATCTACAGACTCCTCCAACACCCAACAGACCAACATACCTGTGATGTAACTAGTATGCTTGTTCTGATTGTCCTGAGCCACCAGTTGCTCATGTAGCTCTCTTCCAATTCCCTTTTCAAAGGCATGAGCGAGTTCTTCAGTTTTCCTGCAGAAATCAAGAAAATAGTCAAAATGCTGCCACAGTGCTATTTTTGATCTGTATTGCCTGGCTTTGAAGCAGCACAGGGCACTGCAGTGTGTGTTTGCCCGTACCTGAATTGGTCATCATTTAGAAGTGGTTTCTGGGCATTCAGGTATCTCGTAATTGTATCTTCTAGTTTGGGAACAGGCAGCCTGAAGGAAGTGGAGCACAGACACATGCACTTTATAAGAGTATAATTGAAGCCTGAGTTTCTTACACAGTCATCTTTGTCTCCTTTCTTCCCTATCCTTCTTATTATATACACTATTATATGCTACTATATACACACTATTATATATACAAATATGACTGTATTTGGATAATATGTATATATACATATTATCCAAATGCCTCATAAGTTTCTTGTGGAGAAAGAGAAGTAGAGGAATAGATGGACTCTGGTCAGCACAGCGTAAGATTCCTGGCAAAGCAGGCAGAAACCCAACCTGACTGCCTTGTTACGAAGGTATGGTGGTGATGGACAATGACCCCTCCCAGGGAGCACAGCCACAGGAGGCCCAGCCGGGAGAAGCAGCCCTGCAGAAGGAATATTGCGGCTGCCAGCCCTGCTTCGGGCCTTCCCCTCCCTGCTGGGGACGGACATCTCCTTCTTACGGATTCCCCACGGAGTGTCTCTGCCGGCTTCCTCTCGGCGCAGACAAGAGAACACCCTCGCCGCTCCGGGACAACCCCGGTGCGCCCAGGGGGCTGCGGCAGCAGGTTTATCACCACATTTACACCCAACCCCAAGCCCAGCGCTCGGCAGGGCGGCGGCAGCGCGCCCACAGCGAGCGGCACGGCCCGGCCGGGGCGGCGGGCCCG
>VWZF01006639.1:2174874-2230789 GCA_013396755.1 Sclerurus mexicanus
ACCTGGGCAGGCTCCGCTGGTAGTGCATGGTGGGCACGATGCTGCGGTGCAGGAACTCGGCGGCGCCCGCGCTGCTGCCGCTGCTGCCGGTGTTGGTGCCGGTGTTGGTGCCGGTGTTGGTGCTGGTGCCGGTGCTGTGCCCGCGCCGCCCGCGGCCCGGGGCCGCCCTCAGCAGCTGCCGCGCCGCCATCACGGGCCTCAGGGCCCCGAGCNCCCGCCTCTCCCGATCCCAATCCCAATCCCAATCCCGCGGGAGGGAAGGAGGCACACGGCTCATCTCCCTCCACCCCTCCCATTGTTACTCCATTCAAGGTCGCACGATAACCGAGGCAGCGAAGGTCACCAGGGTGTCGGGACCTGTCCAGGGCAGGCCGGTTCCGTATCAGTCCACTTTTACAAGTGCAGCGATAAAATCTGCATTAGGAAAATTGGAATTGATGAAATTTCCATTAACGAAATTTGCATTGGCAACTTCAATAATAAATGCAATATTTAATAACAAAATTAATGCGTTAATAAAATTTTCTGATTTGACTCCTGTTCAACATGCAGACTGCTTATTTTTCCTCCCTCTCCCTTTCTTTTTTAGTAGTGTATCCATATGTCCTACTGTGCATACAGGATTCAGACCTTGCCCCCAAAGAGAGCAGTTTAATCTCTCTTGAGCTTTTTTACTTATACCTGAGTGTGTAACAACAACACTGTCACAGTATAAAATGCAATATTGTGAACACATGACTTTGTGGTATTGTGTGGAATATTTTCCACGAAAACACTGAATAATATTAGAACATCCCGGAAGGTGCAGAAATGCTCTCGTAAGAAAGCGTGCCACGGCGGATGGTGGTGGTGGTATATTTTTATCAGATACTCACCAGCACAAAAACCAGCGTTGGGATTGAACGCGGACACAGCAAAGGAAAGGAAAGCAATCCCTGTGGCTTAGTCTCATAATCCCTGAAAGTAAATTGGCCCTACTCTAATCAACATAGTGGTTGGAAGAAAAGTGAAATCATTTCACTTCCAAGACAATAAATGCCCAATGCCCAAAGGTGTCCTTGCCTGTTTCAGCCTGTGGCTGTTTCCTGTTCAATGTGTGTCTCTTATGCTACTCATTCAGCCTTCTTTTTGGCCAGGGAAACGAAAAACCCCAGCCTGCTTTAATTAATGAAGTCCAGTTTCACCTAGCGTGCCCTGTTGTGATAGTCCTGTTCAAAATGTTACCTGCCCTGCCCTTTAGGGAAACTGCAGTACTGTTACTGTTTCCTGCGTGAGTGCTGACTCCCAGTGTCCCCTTTCCAGGTTTGGGTGTCCAGACCCCAAATTCAGAGACTGAGGAACACGCCCCCTTTCTCCGGGGAGTGTCACTTTGTTTTGAACTAGTCTTGTTTTAGGAATACTACTGCATTCTGTTCTAATTTTCCAGAGCTCCCTAATCTTCTTCCAGGCTCTTAATGATGTAGTTGATAATAGGATTGTTGGTATTAATTTGGAACAATAATGCCAGCTGCTTGCTTGGTGGCTATTGGCAGAGGGGTGACCTTGCAGGTCAGCTAAGCAGAACTGGAAGTGCTTTGATCTGATCTATACAGAGCCAGATCTGTCCACCCGAACAAGAGGAGCGAGGGAATTCTCTCCCCATGGGATGCTGATTCTTCTCCGCAGAGCAGGGAGGACAGCATGGCGGTGGCTTTGGATGCAATCCTCGCTCGGATCAAGGATGTTTGTAAAAGGAATGGTTTGCTCATTCTCTCCGTGTTGTCCGTCACCATCGGCTGTCTCCTCGGATTCTTCCTGAGGACGAGACGACTCTCCCAGCAGGTAAGAGTGACACTGCAGCACTTACGTAACAAAAGACATATGGAAGCTGTGCAACTTCAGCGTGGGCTTTGGAACATAAGAAGCACGTATATAGACTCGTTAGATTAATTTCATCTGTTTGTTAATCTACGCTGCTTTTTGGGTCCTCTCACCCGTTCTCAAAAAATACATTAGCAAAAGGTTCTGGTCTCTAAAATACCTGCTAAGTGTGGCATAAGCACATTAGAATGTTGCAGGTATGGATAATAATAGCGGACATTTGAGCTAGATGAGATATAGCATCTAATATAGACCTGTAAAACTGGTAGTGCAATATATTGGGTTTTATATTATTTAGGAATATGTACATTTAAAGAAAACATTGGGAATATTTTTCAGCACCAGGTGCCCAGAGGTGCAGATGTTTATATTTCACCAATGGCGTTTCATGTTAATAAATTTAAGATTTCCCATCATTAGCAGACCAGGTTACTGAAGTCGCTCGGGGATCTCTCCCCCAGCACATTTCATCCAAACCCCTTGTGGGTGCTCATTTCTGCTGTGTTAGTCGGACAGACCAGACAACGACGTGTATTGCTGAATGCATTGTTTGAGCACAACATATAAATCTCAATTATGAAATATGGCATTTAGCAAATGTGACAAAACTAACCAATTCTGTTTTCTATTACTGCAAACTGCTGTCTGAACATCATCTATGTCCAAGCACAATATGTTCTTCATACACATCTAGGAAAACACATGAAATGCAGAATGAAGAGATTTTTCAGAGCAGCCTATTAACAGTTGTCCCCAAGAGACGGCATATTTCAGTTCTGTCTTCCTTTGTAAAGCAAGGAACCATGTAGGATGTTTATTGAATAGCAACACATTATGTAATCTAATTAATTTTAAAATGGTCTTTTAAAGCCTGCTATCTTTGCCACCTTACATACCAAAGCTGCAGATTTTACCAGTGTTATCTGATCCCCAGCTCTAGCAGCACTCATGTAGGCAGATAGTCTTTAGCTCAAAACAATAAGCATCTCTCCATGTATTTCTAGGAAATTAGTTACTTCCAGTTTCCTGGGGAGCTACTGATGAGGATGTTGAAAATGCTGATTCTCCCACTGGTTGTCTCAAGGTAAGTGAGGACAACGATAGTTCCAATAACTTTTGGAGTTTCCTCAATGAGACTTGTCATTGCTGCTGTTCTAGTTGTGGCTGAATTAAGTGATAGTGCCAGAGGCATCCCTGACTGACTGTTACACGCTTGTATTTATAGTGGAGCCATGAACATGTTTTTTTAATCAATAGGATCATTTCTGCAATACCTCATTTAGGTATTATTTGCTTTAAAATTTATGTGGTGGTTTTTAATTGCTTTTTTTTTCCCTTGTAATGTGGGAGGACTTTTTTCTTTAAGCTAACTAGAAGTTAAAAATATGGAATAAATAACGCACCTTATCAAAAACCCTACCTTAAGTCTAAATTATTGAAACAATACACTGTACAAATAAGACGAAAAAGCACAGTTAATTTGTAAGGTACTTCAGTATTTTGAGAGATGTGCTGTAGTATGATGAATATTGAAAAAACCCTGTGTTTCCAGTCAACCAATGTGTGCCTGGCTTCAGCTGGAAGGGAAAGTGATTTCTCAGTACATTAAAGGCAGAACCTTTAATGGTGCCACTTGATTGGCAGCAGAATTAATGATGTAGATCCTGTTCTGAGGGGTGGTACATGACAGCTGCCTTTGCAGTGGGAGGACATAACTTAGGGCAGGTTTTTCTCTCCTCTGAGTTTGCCTTCCAGCTGCCTACAGTCACAAACACACACCAGCTGACTCATGTGCCCAACGCTCAGGGAAGATATAAGGAGAGACGGAGAGTAACAAAGCTAACTTTACCAGACCTGAGAAAAATTATTGCAATATTTGGTGCCTTTCCTTTAAGCCTCAGTTTTGGGAACCTAATACATACATCAAGACCTCATCTTCTACTTCAAGAAAAAAAATAAGTTTGTAGTCTTCAGATTGCTGAGAGTTGCTGAAAATTAACACAACCCAGCACTAATTTTATTTTTAAATTATCTACCTTTATTTCTGCCTTCTCGTGGTTTTTCACAGAACAAAGCTGAGTCATGGTGCCTTGTACATGAAACTGTTCATGTGGCCATAGACTCACACCTGGTTCTGTCCCACGCAGCAACAGAACATCAAGACAAAACATGTTAAGGGATTTTTTTTCTTTTTTTTTTTTGAGAAGTGGAAGAAGAATTTTCCACAGAAAACAAGAATCTCACAGGAGAAAGTGACGTGGTAAGGAGGACAGAAAAGGCTTGGAGCAGATTCACCTGCCCTTCCCTAAAATGCACAGTTCTTTAGATCCTCCTGTATCTCTCAGAGATGTTAGGAAGAGCTGCTCTGGCACAGCCTGTGATGGCTCTTGGGTTACCTGCCGATGTGTCAGGAGTGAACCCCTGAGCCTGACAAGAAACTTCACAGACCCTCAAACGGATTAACTCTCCTTGCACGACAGCATGAATCCATCTCCCTGTGTTAACGAACTATCACTTGCTATTACACACTGAAACGTCAAGAAAAAACTAGTCCAGATGTAATTACATTTTCCATGCATTCCATAAAACCAGTAAACTTGTGCTCTGTGTTTTTATCAATCTGCATGCACATTTGAATTACATTTCTTTGTGGATCTGGAATATTCTCAGCCTGTTCTGCCAGAACAATGGCATTTAAATAATCTTTTAAATTACTTTCTATTATTGTTTAGAAAAGCCAGGGGTACAGCACCATAAATGAGCTCTAAATATTGTTCTCCTAGTTGAAATTGATGCAATTTTTGCCATGAACACACAAATCAAAAAATTACTTGCAAAGAAATAGAAATAGAAGAAGAAATAGAAGAAAGATGAAAAGAACAACTGAGTGCAAATTAACCCATCTCCAAGTCCAGAGTTTATTTTGAAGGGTCATAGCAGAAGTAAAATGTGATAACTGTGTGGGTCAGAAGACTAACAATAGACTACAAAATGTTGCACTCACAGCCCACTAGCACAAATCCAGCCTTTTACAGAATGGCTGAAAATTTCTACTCTCCCTCTTGACCTGACAGAGATAAAAGAGGAACTTTGCAGATTGTGTCCATTAGGAATGAGGAGATTATTATACAGTCAGGTATCTCTGAATGATGTTTATTTTTAAAGTTCCTGGAAGCACAAGAAATCAGTTGAACAACAGGAGACTGTTTCTTCAGTGTACAGTTCCTTGTTTTACCCAGCTCTGTCCAGCACCTGGAAGTGCTGTATCCCGTAGCTCCCATACCTGTTTCTGATGTCTCCTGTCACCCAGGGATTTATTTTGTCTTTTCTCACAGACAGAACAATCTGGGGAAAACAATCACCACCCACTAGCCTGCCACTTTGAGCCCTGCATGAGCTTTTGGTTTTGTTGTGGCCTGGACCTTCATTAAGGATGGGGGCTGATATTATTCCACTTATCTGGTTACATAAAAAAACTTCAGAGCATCATAGAACAACTCTGAAATAAGTATATATTTATTGCACCCATCCTCTGCCTGAACTTTAGCCCTGCTCATACCTATTAGTATCTTCTGTGTCTCATGTACAGAGCTTGCTTTTCTCAGTGATGAGAACAGGTACCCACGCAGCAAAGGATGCCACTTCTGTTGGCAACATAAATTTAAAAATCTGTGACAAATAGTCTGATGTGTCTGCCCTAGGCGTACAGGATAGAGTGGGGTGTTACAAACTTTTAGGCCCTGTAGTTACCAGTGTACAGTGTAACATAGGGTACTATCCTTAAACCTGGGAATGGCAGTATTAAGAGAGCTCAGAGGGAACAGAAGCCAAATCTATGTTCCTAGTTACACACTCAGGCACTGCCTGAGCTCTTACTGCAGTTGGACAAGGAGATGTCCTCAACAAGCCTGAAAGCTCGGCTGCAGGAGATCTGCAGTTCCCTGACCCTCTCCGGGACAACTGCAATGCGAATAGTATATTTTCTTCCTTAAAAGAAAAAAGGTTTCAACACATATCTCAAGTTTTCTAACAGGCACGCATACACTTGTCCGTGGCAGAGGTGTCTCTCAGTATACCCTGCCCTGAGAATTCTGATACTGAAAACCCAGGGGCTGAGTCTGCAGACAGATCGCACTGCTCAGCTCTGTTAAACCTTTCCCTTCACCTCCTGCCCCTCCCGGATGCGACACCGCCCGCGGCCACCAGGCGGCTCCGCTGGGACACCGAGGAACCGCATCCCAGGGATTGCGGGTACCACGGCTGGGATCCTGCATCCCTGAGAATTGCTGGTATCACAGCTGGGATCCTGCATCCTGGGGATTGCCGGTACCATGTCTGGGATCCTGCATCCCCGGGGATTGCCGGTACCATGGCTGGGATCCTGCATCCCCGGGGATTGCCGGTACCATGGCTGGGATCCTGCATCCCCGGGGATTGCCGGTACCATGGCTGGGATCCTGCATCCCCGGGGATTGCCGGTACCATGGCTGGGATCCTGCATCCCCGGGGATTGCCGGTACCATGGCTGGGATCCTGCATCCCCAGGGATTGCCGGTACCACAGCTGGGATCCTGCAGAAGGAAGGCTGGGGAAGAGGCAGGGTTTGCAGCCCCTCGTTCTTTTTCAAGCTAACACTAGGAGCCCATACATGATTTCCCTCCTGCATTCAACCATATAGTTTCACAGACTTTACAGGATCTTAACTCTCTCTTTTGGAGCCTTCCATCCCCTCAGAGAAAAAATACAGTTATCAGTAAGGCCTTTCACAGAGTGTTTGACTGCACAGGCCTTGCTTCTCCAGAAAAGCAGGCTGAAGCCAGGGTTACACAGGTTTACATCGGCTGAACCCACTGAGATTTCTGTTCTATATGTCTACCTCTATATGTAATAGGAAGTTTCATCCTGTATTTCAACACTCTCCTTATTTATATGCTTAAGCTTTTATCTGGTCATAGATACAGGGCTGAGTTTTCCATGACTGTGATTAGCAGTGAGCAGTGAGAGTGCTTGTGGGAAAGAATGGTCAGGGCAGGCTTGAACTGCTCAGCTGTTGTAACAGGCTGGTTATCCCAGTGAATATTCCCTTTGGAAAAAGCAGTTTGCTTTATTAAAGCTTAGCACAATTATTACTTTTTGTATTTATTTATCACCAACCGTTTTCTAGATATTTAACAAATAATGAGAAGCAAAGACTTGATCCTTTTCCATGTGCAGATCCTATTAAGGAAATATTGTCCCCTTTATAGTCAAAGGTAAAAAACTGATTTGACCTGTATTTTTTAAATTACAGAGCTTGTTCCTCTGAGTATGTTGTGCCCAATACAAGCAAGTATATGTGAATAAAATTTTGTATTTATTTGAAGGCTCATTTAGGGGTAGTAATAAATATTGGTTACTGTCGTGGTTTTGTTGAATTAAATACGATATGCTAAATATAGAACTGTGTTTCTTTAAGGGGATTCCTGTCCATAATGCCATCAGTTCTGGTAATCCTTCATCCTTCTGCTCAGATTCCCGAGTTGGTGATTCTTACTCGTGCTGTTAGAGCCCAGTATTTAGAAACTACTCTGTTAGAGTACTCTTTTCTCCACATACTTTTTCCACAGCTCACTGATTTGGGGAACACAGTGGCATCTTTACATGCCAGTAATGACAGATGTTGCTCAGTGTGTTCTAATGGAACGCTGCCATTGTTTGGCTGTCCTGGGCCATACCAAGTTTTGCCTCTCAGAACACCCTGGTTACATCTGAAGAGTTTTTCCTTATGTATCATTATATCTAAATGAAGAGGACAGCCAAAATAAATTCACGCAATAACACTGGTTTCACATCAATGACAATATGTGCAGCACTATTTCTTCTTAGACGCCCTTGGTACTAAGAGGTACTTTTTGTGTTGTCTTGACAAATTCATGTAATTTACCTGGAGACTGAATGGGAAAGGATAGATAACATCAGCTACTGGTCAGTTTTGGCTTGGTCTTTTCTGCTGTGTGTGAGTTCAACTATTCCCTCTGGTCATTGTTTCCTAAATACCAGTCACTCTGTTCTTGTCCTTGTGCAGGATGTGGCACTTGGGGACACGGTTTAGTGAGACTTGGCAGTGCTGGGTGAGCAGTTGGGATTGGTGATCTTAGAAATCTTTTTCAACCTAAACAATTCTGTGATTCTATAACCAAGTGCAACCAAATTTATCTACTGAGGTGTTGAGGAGCAGCTGCAAAATGCTGCTGGTGGGTCTCTGAAGGGCCTGCTCGGGATAATGTTTTATAATGTACCAAAGCAGATGCATTTTCCCATAGAATTAAATTGCTTTGGGAACACAGGCCTTTTTAGTTCACATTATTGGACTCTGGACTTTCCCCTCTATTTCACCTGTGATAGAAAAATATTGGCACTTGGGAACAGACCTTTCCCAACAGAGGGAGTATGCTGGGTTAGTATGAGGACATACGGAAAATCTGTGCAGTCCTAAAGTGTGTCTAGTGTCCCATTTCTGAACTACCTGTCATGTCTATCACTGTAATGCAGATCATAATAAAAATACATTTCACCCCAGTGAGAACAAGCTGTTAGCCCTTTCCTTGGATATATGATCTGCAGTCTATTTTGTGGAGAAAGTTGAGGGGATAAATACATTTACTTTCAAAGTGAAAAGCAAAACTGCACGTGGATGAAACTGAAAGAGAAGGATTACCCAAGGGGAAGAAGAACTGGCTCGAAAGCAATCTCACTTGACACCATTCTACTACTTTGAATTCTTCATTTTGCTGTTGTATTGCAGAACTGATGTCAGATTACCCCAAAAGTCCTCCCTTTGAGATTGCTTCAGCCTCTTATTTAAACCTTATTAAGAATCCCTCACTCAGACATCTTCAGAGTTTTCTCCACATTGTCATCTGGAGCATTATCAATGTTCTTAACTGTGTTTGGAAAGATTGAGTCTACTGGTCAGATTAGACACTGTTTTCTAGTGTTTTCTTTTGCTTGTGCAACCTAGAGGTCCAAACTCTTCTAGTGGAAAGTGACATGTTTCAGTTATGCGTGTTGTAGTGACAAAATTGGACCAGCTCAGCAGAAATGATTTAAGGAGTGTCAGTAGGGATCTAGTGATGTGCAACAGAAATGTACGGTCACAGAGTGAAGGGGTGTGGAAAGCACTGGAGTGATTACAAATGGGGTATGAACTGTTTGTGACCTGATGGAATTTTTCCGTAGTCCTCTGAGAGCTCTAAAATACTTAGTGTCTCACAAAGGAATGGGAATGACATGTGGAGCTTGAGGGGCTGGCTGGATTCTCGCTGTTTCCTTAGGATGAAACCAGTTGAATAAATCTGACATTTGTTTATAATCCAAATCTGTGCTTCGAATCCTTTTGCTCTTTTCTTAATCTGAAAACATTTGAAAGAACTGACGGAAGAGAAAAATCAAGTATCATTAAGATTCTTGGCTCTTTCCACTTTGTGAAGCTGCATATCCATTAACAGATAATTCAGTTTTTGTTTGCATCCTGACCTTTGAATTTAGGAAATACCTTTTTTTCTTTTTTTTTAATCGGAACAGCTAAAGTCAACAAGCCAGCCTGGATTGTGCACAAAGTGTGCCACAACCTTTATCAGTCAGTGATCAAAGGTCACTGTTCATCCCTTCCAGCACTCAGAGATGTATCCCAGCAGCCTCACACATGCAGGTGACAGAGCAGCCATTGGACATCAGCCTTCACTGTGTGCTGTACAAAGTCCTGCGTTGTTTACATTAGTCCATAAAACCAGATTTCCTATTGCACATGGAGAAAATATGATGCATGATGTGAATTCCTGGCAGGATTTTTGCCATACATGTCAGTTTGTCATTAATAGTTACAAGTGTTTGATGATAAGGAAAAGGAGATCTCGACATTTTGGGTAAAAAAAATAAAGCTGTTACTATTTTATATAGCAATTTGAAAAACAAAATCTCAAAATGCTGCATTTTATGATGTATAAGAAATGTAGATTGGTTTCTTCCCTTGCATCCAGCTGTAAAATTAAACACAATCACTGCAAACAGTGTGTTGCAGACAGTGAGATCTTCTAACACGTTTTTTGTTGTGTGAAGATCAAGAGCCAGGTTTTCCATCAAGCCTGACACCCTTGGGATTGCCCCATGTAATAGGGTGAAGCAGAGACAGGGATGGCCTTCCCACCACTACCACTGTCACCTCTCTATTGTAACCATGGCAGGGTCTCGCACTGCAGGTTATTTTTTATATTAGAAGGAAGCAAAAGGGTATCCTGGAAAGAAAAAGTAATTCTGAACCCCCTTTCTGACTGCTGCAATAATTTCAGCTACAGTAGAGACTAAGAGCAAAATCAAGCATGAAGCTATGGAAAGAGGCAGGGAAAGTTGCCTATCTCTTTATTACTTTATTATCTTGTCTGCAGCAAACTGTTACCCCATAAACGGTGCCTCCATGGAAGCGAGGCAGCCTGTTATGAGAGCACAGAGAGCACAGAGGAGGGAAGTGTGACAGTCCACCGCAGCACAGAGATCACCTCAGGCGTATCTGTCTTCACTGTAAATGGTCTGTCTTTAAATAAAGGGCCTTAATTTCTCTGCTTCCTTGTCTGTAAAATGGAGACGCTGCCTTCCTGCGTGAGAGGAGGTTAGCTTCATAAAGCATTTTAAGATGATTAAATGGCCTGTGCAATGGAAATGCACATTATTATCGCGTGGAGACTTGAAGGCGCTGACCTTGACAGAAAGGTGAGCGACAGCCCGCCCGCATGATCAAGCATTAGTGAAGCCAGCACTTCACTTTCCTGGTGCTCCACTGTCATATAATCATCTCTAATGTAGCTGCTGGAGGCACTTCCCAGCCTCACGGGGAGACCTTGCTTAGGAAGGCCTTTTCCACGGATGCAATTACAAAATGAGAACGGGAGGGAGGGGACGGGATGAATGAAAACAAACATCATTCTAGGAACAACGGCTGGTGGTTAATACTTGACCATTACTTCTTGACAGGATTAATGTCTTTCTAATCACACTAATCCCTTCTGATAACTTTATCCATAATCCATCTATTTCAAAGCAACATCCAGATGGCTTCTGGTGGAGAGAAAGACAAAATAAACATGTGGAATGGGGTCTTAACAGCAGCTTCTTCTATTTTCCCTTTCTGGGGATATAGGTTTTGATCTAGGGACAGGCCCAAAAAATGGGCTTTTATCGGAGAGCAACAGAAAAAGCTAGACAATTGCAGTGAAGGTAGAAAGTTCTATTTTTATTTGTAAATAAAATACCTCAGCGGTACTCTGATGCTTATCTGTGCCAGCCAGAACTAGCCCAGAGGTGCTCAAAAGGGTTTAGCTACTTGTTTGCCTGGGACTAGTTAGATTTCCAAGATATTGGAAAGAATTCCCTTCCTCTTCATGTCAAAAATTCTATATTAGTTTTCGGGGGTTTACCCAGACTTCTCTCAAAGCAGACATGAAACTTTCTACTCGATAGTTCCATTGGTTTGTGCTATTACTGATATTTTAAACAATGTAGTAGCTGACTTTACATTTTTAATTAGTCATGTATCAGTTCCTGGAATTGATGAGGTCTTCCCCTTCCCTTTGGGATTGACAGGGTTTTTTTCCCCATCCAAGCTAAGAAATGGTTTCTGAACATGAAATTCCAATTTTGTGGACTTTTTTTTTTTTTTACCAGACTAATTAAATGAGTGAGATATACTGTAATTATTCAGAAAAGCTGCAGATTGTTTTTTATTGTCCTAATCCTGTTTTGTCCATTTGGCAATCATTAAAAGGTGTTATGGAAGCTGCACATGAATCATACATGTGGAAGCTACTTGGCTACACAGTAGCTCAACTGATTTTAATCTATGAATCAAATATCTGTCCTCTTATTTCAAGCCTAACCAGATTCTGAGGCTTGACAAGAATTAAAGGTAGGCTGTTTTTCATTCCAGTGTTTTTCATGAGCATCTAGAGGTGGAACCCATGGGAATATCTTTGTTCTGTCTTAGAAGAAGCTTGGGAAATTGTTAGGGAAGTTTTTATGTAGCCAAGAGTATCTGATGAAAATTAGACTTAAAGGGAAAACCTGAAGAGGATACAGTGATCTTAATTTAAACCGTCTGGAAGCTTATTCCTCCCGGCTTCCCTATTCCCTAGGAAAAAAGAAAAGTAATTTTTCTTGTACTTCTTTGGCTTCATTGTGGGAATGTTAGAACTCCAGAGGTCAAGAGTGAGAAACTCTGTGATGTAATTGTGTATCGCTTGCTTCATACAAAAACTGTGACAATCAATATGCTTCTTTATGTCTTCTGTCCTGTTCCTTCTGACATCAAAGTCAAATGAAAAATAGTTAATGACTGATTATCGTCTCATTCTAGTTACAGGCATTTCTTTCTGGAATGTTTCTGGGCAATTGCCTAAAATGACATGACCAGTGTTACTCCCCAGCCTTTGGAGAACTGGTTCCAGTGGTCCCTTCCTAAAGCTGAGCTTTGCAGGCCATGGGAAAGACGGGGCTTTGTGTGAGCCCAGCCCTGTGTCCGTGCCTCTGCCACACCACAGTTACCCCGTTGCACCTCCATAGTTAATTACTTTTGAGGACTTTCTCATCGCAGCGTGGACTGAGCGTGACTTTATCTGGTGACAGGATAATCTCATTACAGATGATGATCTTGTTAATTAATATCCCCAAGACAGAGCAATCTCATTATTAGCCCCCTCAGGATTTGTCACCTAAGAGCCAAGGTGTGATTAGATTTTAACTGCACAACATCCTCCCAAATCCTAAGGCTCTGCATCTCGAGGCTGAGGTAGCAACCCCAAAGGCACATGAACCACTGGGCATATTTAATCAGGATTTCTGTCCCTGAGAAAGTTAGGTGGGGATGGAAGAGTGCTGAAGTCCAGTACTGTATAGGTATCTACCCTGGGCAGCAATGAGCTGTGAATTGGCTCAATGGGCTGTGAAACCTCGACCTGCAAGAAGAGTTCAGTCTAGAAATCTAATAACAACACAGAGGTTTTCTAGCAGGAAACTAATCCTTTTTTTTTTTTTTTCCCTGAGATAAATGTATTTCACGCAACTCTTTTATCAAAAAAATGTTTTAGAATATTTACTCTTCTGTATGGACCCATCCAAGGAAAATTCCAAGGAACTAAGTATCATTCCTACTACTCTATTTTTAGTATGTAGTGCTGTGTTTGTGTGTACACAGTGCTTTATAGACACACAGAAAGGCAGAATTTTGATCAAATGCAAGGATAAATGAGAGCAAAAATCAAGGTTATCAGGGCAAGAGTTATGGAGATGCTCCTTCTCTGAATGATCCAAAGTACAGTGCACCCCTGCTCCTACAGCGTTAACAAACCCCATGCTAGATGGGAGACTGGCAATGCAGGAAAGCAATGCATTTTCTTAATTAATCTAGTGGATATCAGGAACCTGAACATTAAATCCACCCATTTGATTTCATTAAATCTACTCTAAAGGTTAAGCTGCACTTTAGCATTGGCTCTAGACAACCTCGCTGGTCAGAGTGAGGTCAAGGAGATCTCAATCAAGGAGAGGTGCATCTTAGCAAATGTTGATGAGAAAAGGCCTGTCTTGATGAGAAAACTGGACAATGGGACACACCAAATGGTAAATACAGTATTTTACTTCAGCTGCACGCTTCCTGAGGTGTGTGCTTCGGAGTTTGGAGAGTTGACAGAGAATTGTTCAAAGTTAAATCTCAGTTTAAAGCCCCAAATGACACTGATGTCGGTGAAAGTCAAATCTCAGACTGGAAACAGTGTCATGGGTTATGTCAGAGCAGACTGGAGAGAGTTCAGGGCCCACACAGTGCCCTGTCTAATTTGCCTGTAAGAGGGTCAGTGGGAGCCAAAGCACTTGGTGGAGAGTTGTAGGGCTTGGTACTGGCAATGACACTGGTCATGCTCTGGCAGTTGTGGGCATGGAGCTGAAGAGGAAAGAAAAGGCTGGAGTGACCGTAAATAGCATTTTCTTTTCTCCACACGGTGCAGCCACACCTGCCATGAAGAAGGTTCCTCTGCACGCCATACACTGTCCCCACTTGGACTGGAGCACACTGAACCACAGTCCGCTCCCCAGTGTGGCCCCTGGTGAAGCAAAAATATATTGTGCTTTGAATTGATTTACAAAGGAAAAAAAAAAGTATTCTTTTAGGTAAAGAAAGAACTATATGACAAAATGATCCTTAAGGTTTTTAATTTCAAAGTTGTGGTTCTACCTCACACAGAAAGGGGTGAGGGGTTTAACCAGATTTCCCTCAGAGGTCCCTTCAAACCGGAATTATTCTGTGATTCTGTAAAATTACGCGAAGAATTCCACACCAAGGTTTTCATGACTGACTAGTGGCACTGCTCCTGTGAACTGAGCCATCACATGTGCAGTTTATGTTAAACTCTCCCCCGAATTTCAGGGAGCAGGCAGTAGGATTGAGTCCCCGCATGTGCAGCCTGGGCTTGCACGTTCCTTCAAGTAAGCAGGAATTCACATGGCCACTGGGAAACACCCCTTTAGACACAGAGGATATAGTGTTATGGGCAAGCTTTTAGGAGCACTGCTATGTGGGCAATCCTAGAGAGGCAGATAGACTGGAATAATTGGGAAATTAGGCTTTCAGCTGTATTAATGTGATGCACAAGATACAATTTCTGTGGTGTTCCCTTTCCACAGCTTGATGTCTGGGCTGGCAGCCCTGGATGCCAAGACTTCCAGTCGACTGGGGATCATAACCGTCACTTACTACCTGTGGACAACGTTTGTGGCTGTGATTGTGGGAATAATTATGGTCTCCATCATCCATCCTGGTGGAGCAGCACAGAAGGAGAGCACTGAAGAGGGTGGAAAGCCCATCATGAGCTCTGCAGATGCTCTGCTTGACTTAATCCGGTAACGACATTCATTCTTTCTGCTTTCTGAACGGAACATTTTGTATGTAAATACAGGAGAAGCTGTGGCCTGAGAATAAGTTCTGAGTCTAAGGATGAACATTTTGCTCAAACTGAGAAAATGGTAAATTTCAGAAGATGATTTTCAAGTTATCAGATGCTTATATTGGCTGTTTCTACTAAAATTTAAATGAATGGCCACCAACTAACAACATTGGAGCAGATCTTTTATACCCCACAGAATTCCATGTAGCCTGTGGACCTAACCATCAAATCTATTATTATTGTCAAGAGAGTATTAAAATGCAATGCTAATTTAAATAAGGGTGGATGGTTATATTAGGCAAAACCTTAAATATAAGGGCTGAAATCCACATATTTCAGAAAATAATTCTTGAAAGTGCTGTTACAACTGCTCGTGGCAACTCTGAGATAGAGCACATGATTAGAAAGACCATGTTGGGTGTTTTTTCCTGGTTGTTTTACCTTGTTTGGCAAAAGGGATGATTATTCTTTTAGAGCAGCATCAGGGCACTGCTGGATTTTGACAGCCTTGCGTGAATATCCCTCCTTGTCCCAATTACAGGTGCTAGTGGGATTAGTTTCCTGACTGAACATGGGATGTGCCTCAGATTGATTTTGCTAGTCTAGAAAGACCAAGTTTTGCCTTTATTTGGTAGTTCCTCAAGTCGGTGACCTCATACTACAGTGGGCAAGGGCTTTTGGGCCAAGTGTGTATCTGAACCGCCAAGAATTCTCTTTGGAGCTCAACTTACTGAAGTTAAAAGTGTTGCACAGTTTGTCTTTCAAAAACCCAAATTCCTGACCCTGACAGAGTGTCAGCACATAAAGTACTTTAATTAGATTTACCAGGACCTCAAATCAGAAAGAACCGGGAGGAAAAGCTTAAAAAAATCCTTTTCTCCTCCTCCAAGTGGCACTTAACCAGGCCACCTGTATTTTATCAGTCTTACTGAGAATGGGCTGACTGATTTTAATCATGGGGCAGCAGCTGAGAGCACTCTCTTTTGTAGCTTTCCACAAAACCACCCTCTTCATCTGCAATGGGAAGATGCCCCTTCATGGCATCTGTATCTCCCCAGTGACTTTGCCGTGGTGGAAATGTGCAGTGGAATTCACACTTCTGCCTGTCACATCACGCTAAGTCACATTATTCTGTTTGTGCTCCATACAGGAATGTCATTCCTACACCATAAGGGAGGCCCTGATAAAATTACTGGAGCTTTGAATCCCTTAGTATGACAGAGCAGCATAAGAAGTAAAAGAGACTCTAAGGAAAATGTAACCCTGATGATTGTCTTCACAGTGGCAGTGCTTGGAACCCTCTTCTGGTGTGCTGAGCTGTTTCTAAGGCCTCTGTCTAACACAAGTAAAGGAACAGTGGGACAATGTTACATCCAAACTGACCTTCCAGCTCTGTCTGGAAAGGGTTTTCCTCACCATAGGTTCCCTTCCCTCTTCTCACACCAGCCCAGTTGCCTTCTGAGACTCTGAGTAAGTTTGTCATGGAGATGAGTCAGATGGGAAGTAACTGGGGTTTTTTAAATCTAAATTAAATTCTATAGTATTGAATTTGTATAAACCAACCAAATCTGTGACTGGAACCCAAGATCTGAGTCACAATCTCATCTCTTTACCTCTGTCTGGCTCAACCCTCTACATGAGGGGTGCAGTGGGGAGCTTTGGGAACACTTTATTCCACTGAGCCTTATTGCAGACAAAATACCAAGTTCTGATCTAAACATTTGCAAATATCATCTGTAATTTCTCTACCTAATGTCTTGCATACACATTTCAGGTATTCAAGTTTCCAACCAGGCGTGTGGTTTTTAGCCTGCAAAACCTTGAATTCTTCACTGGTTTGGGTAGGTGCCAACAGTGACAGGTCAACAAGCCACTCTCATTACCGAAGGTTAAAAAAAGAGAATAAAGCTCACTCTCCTTTTGCCGTGCTAAGCAGCTGTCACAGCTGCAATCCTTCCACCCCAAGTGCACCAACGGGTGGTTTTTATTGCTCTGCTACAGAAATAACCACATTTACTAAATAAATAAATAACTCTCACAACTGTGGGGAATGGGCTTTGAGCCTAGGCAAACACTATGGGTGAAATTCTGGCTCTGCTGAAGTCAGTTGCAAAACTCTTCAATATCTATGTGGAAGTCTGGATTAAATGTAATGATGTATCTGCTGGTTTGAGCTAGAAAAGCTGATCCTTCAGCTCAATGGTAAATCACTTCCATTCACAGCTGGACACCATCTCATTCGGCCCAGATTGGCTTATCTTCTCAATTCATTAATTTCCTCTCAATTTATCAATTGCACATGTGCCCAGAAGTTTACACAGGAAACATCTGGTGTTCTGCAAATGAAGAATGTACAAGTGGAGAGATGATACATGTGACACGATTGTGGGGTTTACTTTAAAAGCAGGAACCTTGGCACGGGGACACGTGTTCACCCTCATTGATTTCAGATTCGAAGACACATAATTATTTCTTGTGATGTTATATATGACATTGTCAGGTCTAGAATTTTTGGAAGGAAGGATATTTCTAGAAATTGAATTTCGTGAATTTTTGAGTGGGGATTTTGCTTCTAGTCATGGTTTTAATGAGAAATTAAAGAATCCACTGGCTCAGCAATAAATGAAACAGAAACCCTCTCACAGTTATCCTAAGCGCCTGCAACACTAACCAATAACCACATTATCATTATGATGCAGTATTTTGCAGATGGTGCTTCCCCTGTATATTTTCCCGTTATGTTAAAAAAACCCAAACCAGCAATAAGCCCTGTAGTGTGTATGGCTTGATGAGGAGATAACAGCGATGCTGTGCTGCATCATTCTGAAGTGGCTCTAAACCTCACATCAGCCAGGAAACACATAATCTCATCAGCATTCCGAATTTCGTGCCTCAGGATTTGCATGCACAGGTGAACCATTTTCCCCCACTCTAAACAGCAGGACTTGAACGACGTCCTTTCCAAAGGGAACCCCAGGAGACTGGGGACAAGACCTGTGGATGTGACCCTGCCCCTCCTGATTTCCTCCTCGATTCATCTCGGACCCAGAGGCCACTGAACGCAGCATAACAGAAGTGTTTCAACATTCAATTAGTATTTATACCTAAAATCTCTAGTGCTGCTTTGGCCTTATGTGTCTCAATTCCTGCTCTAATCTGATCCCCCTTTAAACCAAGTACTGTGGGAGATGCCAGTGAAGGTGGTTCACTCTCATCCCTGTGCAGGAGATGCTGTTCTGAGGATGCTTCTCTTTAGCTGCCACTTTATTCCTCCATTGAGGCAGATGTACAAATCTGCCCTAATTTTATTCAAGGTTCCAGGTGCAAGCACTGCAAGGCCTATGAAAGTATATTTTCTTCCATATTTAAAGCTATAAATCCTCAGGCTAAGGATCATCTTGTTCTCTTTAAGCACCTGTTGCTTTATGAATTTTTATGGATTTATTCTTACGATGTGCAATACTTCTGTAAGGTGGGCTAGGACCATTTTCCTTTCCTATAGCTAGAGAATCAAGACATATGGAAAAGAAATTACCTCACTGAGCATTGTTCAGAAAAATCTGTGTGGCCAGAGGGAATATTCCCAGCTCACACAGCACCCAGTAGGGGTCTTGTTCTAGGAGTGTGGCTTTGGGGCACCTCAATAGCAATTGCAGTGAATCAACTCATAACTTTACCTTCTTTTTTCTGTATGAATTATTGAAAGGAACCTTGTACTATGTCCCCAAGAATAAAAGAGTGACATTTTAGTAGCCTCTCATGAGTTAAGAAATTAAGAAAGGCAAGATATAATTTTTTAAGTAATTCAGACTTCGAGTATTTTATTCAAAAGAACAAAAAGAAATAGTGTTCAATTTAAACTATTAGGTTTGCTTAATTCTGTAGCGTATATTCACCTGACTAGGAGAACAGAAAATGCCTGTAATTTGGGGACAAACATTTGTAAAACTGGATCTAGCAAACACTGTAAGGATTCACATGAGGAAAGAAATGCCAGCAAAACTGGGGTTCCCACCCTGCTCTTTCCTATAAGGCTGACTGGGAATCTGGGAACCGACAAGTGCAAGGTTAATACACAATTTCAGTTTTCTCAGGTCTAACAGCATGACCTCGCAAGCTTATTCAGTCCAAAAGCTCCAAACAGAACAATTCCATGAATTCAGTCAGGATTAAATCCCACCTTAACCCACGACAAATAAATGTGTACAGTTGTGAAGTTCACTGAAGGAGAAGTCAGAGCATTTTATCACGGAATATCCAGGAAGGATTGCATCCAGTTTAATAGCAGGTACCCGGAAACTCAATCTGGCTTAACCAAGAGAGGTTTTATTTTTATACCATTAAGAGTTAGAAGAGGATATAAACACTGTAGAGGATTTGTGCTTTCATGAGAATCATGAGCACTCTTTAAAATCACTTCCTTTCCCTTTTTTCAAGCTAAGGGCTATATTCCATTTTATTGAAATTGTGTTTCCTGAAAACAGGGCAGGAGAAAACCAGTATCTGCCATAGTCTGGAAGAAGTCCAGGCTGCACTACGAGAAATCACATTTTAAAATGTTTACAACTGAAGACTGAACTGTATATACACACAATAAGATATTTAAGAGTGCAATAAATGATCCAGGTTTAAACTATGAAAGAATTTTTAGAAATAACTTTGCCCTACATTCATGTATCTTTTGCCAAAAGCCACCGTGTACCACGGCAGAAATATTTATCTGCCCCCTATAGCAAACTACCACTTTTCACTCATTTCAGATTGCCAGTTTTATCTCCCCAAACCAGCCTGGGGCCAGCACTGCTTTGCACTGTGACCAGGTGGTTGCTCCTGGTTGATTCTTAGAGTTTACAAAGGACTCTGAAGCCTCTAAACATGCGGTTCCCAAGTGGCAAAGAAGGAAACTAGCATGCAAAAAAGATAATTACATGATAAAAGCAACAGTGGGGAGATGGACTATGAGGCAGACTGTGCTCTCTGTCAGGAGGCCTTAGTTACAGGGAGGGAGGTGCATGGGGGAGAGTAGTTAAAACTCAATGAGGAAGGCTTCAACCTTGAAGGGGAATAAATAATCCATCCTCCTGACAGTTGGTCTGGACGTCATCCAGTGTAAACATGCACTTTTTCTGAAATAACTTTGCCTTGCTAGAACCGCAATGGAAGGCCGTGGACCTTTGATATGCTTCAGCCTTCTCGAGATTCCTGTGTTGATGTACTTGTGCTTCCACTCCAAAGAATGATTTTCTTAGAAAGCCATAGCCCTACTGGGGCTGTGTCAGGACCTTTTCGTTCAGAGGAAGCAGGGTAAGGGGGTTTGCCCTCTGCTACTGGAGCTAAGATGCCATGCAGCCCTCAGGTCTGATAAAAAGTCCGTGTGTTTGGCAGATTATTCCACGATATGAATTCCGCTCTGATCTTCAAAAGAGACAAGCAAGACAAAATGGCTTAGGCCTGATCAGGGATTTTTTGCATTCTATTTGTACTTTTTATCACAATCATGAGGATTTAAATGCCTCATTAATTCTGCAAAAACCTTTGGTTCTTTCAGCAGGAGGTAGCATGATGGATCCTGTGAGATGAGATGAGGCTCTGGGGGTGACTACTGATGTAGAAGATGCTTTCTCACATGGGCCCTGTGATAGGTCATTTGTTCAGCCTTGCTGGATTAAATTTTGCCCTCACTTTCAGGAGTGCAAACCCTGCTGGAGGCCCCTGACACCAGCAGGAAGGTGTTTCTGATGTATATCCATGTGACTAAGGACAGCATTTGTGGCTCACATGTAACAGTAGTCAGGAGTCTACAGTGCTGCTGTTGCAATCATGCAGAGGACATTAAAAGTAAATGAATCCTTGAGATTAAGATAATGCCACTGAGAAGGACCTCAGCCTAGAGTAAATGGGAACCACAGTGCAGTTCATTCTTGGAAAAGCTTGGAAACTTTACAGTTGTCAAGTGAAGCTATTCAGACTCCTTTTTCACTCTCTGTGTACCCTGGCTGTGTAGGGTGATGGGGTAAGGTCTCAAACACTGAAGTATTAGAATACTGTCAAATTCACAGCTTTAAAACAATGTTCTTGCAAGCTCAGCTACACTAGTTCAAATTTGAAAGTGGTGTCCAAAGCTGCTTTATGCCCAGTGCAAATATAGGCCAATAAATATTATGAGGACACGTATGTAGCAAAGACCCAGTCTGGTGGCTTTAATTCCACAGCGTGGAAGACTGCAGCCAGACTGTCTGGTGTGGCAGGGATTAGGTGCTGATAACATCAGAGTCTGAGGGCAAAACCAGATTGCTGCTGCAGAGCTCAGTGTGCCAGAGCCAATGGGTGTTGTGAGACAAGGAAACAACATCTGCCGTACCTGGGGCTGCTCTTACATGGGAGCCACTGGCCTAATTTCTCACTGGAAAGATCTGCTGAAGCTGAATGCCCTGAGTTAATAGATGGTGTGGTTCAGACTCAGAATGAGAATTTCAGAGATTCAGTAGTCTAACTGCAACCCGAGTTTGGTCTGTTATTTCTAACAGAAGTTGTCCAGGAAACATCAAAGGGGCTGTAGCTGCAGTTCCAGTAGCTGCGAGCTAATGTTCTGTGGACAATTCACCCAACAGTTTAACAGTGCTGGTGTTTGCATCACTCCTGGAGTTCCCAGAGCCAGCCGCCTTCTGAAAGAGAGGAAGAAAGGCTCCCATGCCCTGGGGGCAGTGCCAAGGCATGGCCTGGGCTGAATAGTGACTTCCTAGCACAGTTCAGCTTCCTAAAGCAGCCGAAACTTGGCAGAGCAAAAATGGTCAATTGTGTTAATTCATAGGTTAGTTGCTGGGAGACGATGGGGAAGGAAAGACCGACCTCCTACTTTGGGCAGTGGTAAGGTGCTAAGTAGTCCTCTGTCTTCTGGGAAGCTGCCCCCTCAGACCTGCTGCTCAGACCAGGTGCTGTCTATACTTGATAGAAGTATTTAGGATTTTCTCAAAATCCATGGCTACCAAGTGGCAGAACACATTGCCATTGTCATTTCATATTCCATATACATGGGCTTTTTAACTGGATACATCTACATCTGAATCCTCTTATCCTGCACGGAATTAGGGAAGGCCTCCAAGATTTGCTGGTGCAATGATGAGCCTGTGCATGGCAGCAGGCTGGAGCCAGTGATTAGGAGGTCACTGAGCGTGTGTGCTGCTGTCACAGCAGATGCAGGCGGGGCACCCTGTGCCAGCTGGGGCTCAGCAGCTCAGGTCTGGAGAAGGTTCACTGACCTACACTGAAGTTTCATGCACATTCATCCTTCAGCCTGCGTTGAACACTCCTGCTCTGCCTGGCAGAGTTCCTGAAGCAGAAGATGCTCTGGGAAGTGTTATTCTTCAGGGCAGACAGCATTCAGCTTTTCATTTTTTATGTAACCAGAAAGCCTATGTCTCAGTTTCTGTTTTACAACCATATCCTTGTCTTAGACCTAAATTTATCTATGTTTGAAACCAGCCTCACTCACCGTTATGCATTACATTTAATTTCGTACTATTATGTGAAATTATTTCTACTAGGAATGCTGAATTGTGCCACTGAGGTTAGACACAATGTTGCTTGTACTAGAGAAATGAATCCCAGATCACTCTAAGTTTCCTGCTCTATTATTTTGTGTTCTGTGTCTTGTAAGCAATCTGAAAGTAATGCTGGAACTTTAGAAGTGTTTTATCTGCTTAGCTTTCCTAACTGAATAAACACAACAGCATTTATAGGTGGTGACAGCAATGATTAGTTCAGCTCAAATTATTGCTTCGTAAGTGCTGGCAAAGCCTGAGACTCAGTGGAGGTCAGTGATGAACACAGTGCCTGTGCTGAGGAGAGACACAGCCTCACTTCTTGGTGCTGGTACCAGATCCACGTAGGCAGAGCTTTATCTCCTCAGAGCTGCAGTAAAGCTGGTAGAGATCTGCAGGGGCTAGCCTGGTGGCAGCCCGGGTGCCTGGCACAGAGGTGGGCAGAGACTGACAGGCTGCAACACCCTGCTGGTAATTCTGTCCTAAGTTTGGGAAGATGCAAGTGCCTGGTTTGGTGCTGCCAGGCTGGCTGGCAGCTGTGAGGATCCAGCCAGCCCTTCCCATCCCAGTCCCATACTAAGAGTCAAATCCTCCACTACCACTCTCACTTCAGTCTCTTGTTCTGAAACATCCCCAGGATATCCTTGCCAAACATCCAGCTCATGGCTGGGAATACCAGGGTGCAGCAAAACATATCCCTCAAGCAAGGATTTTTCAAAGTGTTTCTGAAAAGGCCCGACTGAGCCAACAAACCCTCCCAGTCATTCCCCAGCTCCAGGTGACAGTTTGATACTTTCTTCTCATTATTTGGTTTTAGTCCATTAAAGTTCTCATCTACCAATTGCTCTCTTAAATGTTTTTAATTAACAAAACTTAATTTTGGCTAATACTGGATTTTCTCAATCCAAGCAAACCAGCTTAAAATAAAAAATAAGCCGAGGCTCTGGCAAAAACATTCAGGTCAGCCTTTCACTGGATAGATTGTGTAACTTTGGTAAGGCTAGTCTCAAAGATGGGATCACAGTGCATAATATATTAAAAAATATTGGGAGAATTCCAGCATCCAGTATTAAGTGGGTAGTTGTAATTCCTGCAGGATAAAGAATGATAAAGAAGCAAAATGCTTTAATCCTCTACAAATTTGTCTAACATTTAATCTAGCTACTAACCATATGATATTTCCTTTCTCGAGCAGTCTTAATTGTTCTTAATTCTACTAATTAAAACTATAAGGGAGAAAATGGAAACCATCAGCAATTAAATTCGTGTTTCTGTGTGAAGCCACGGCTCCTATGTGAGGTGCATGTTCAGAGCTGTGCAGGAAGCCTTGGGGTGGAACTCAGCTTTCAGAATATTTCCCACTCACACAGCAGCTCAGAGCACACCCGTCACACTGACACTGTAGCACCTTTCAGCCCATCGTCTTGAATTGCAAAACAAAGATGATTTAATATTAATGAAGCCTCTAACAATCTGGAAGCAGAATTCCCTTATGCAGCATAATAAAGCAGTAACCGTCTCTTAAGCTCAATCATTCCAATGGAATGAAAGTGTTCACGCACTGCATTCATTTAAGCAAAGGTCAGGAACTTCTGATAATTTCCTCGTATGGAAAGACAGCCTAGATGGCCTTTGAAGGTGCCTCCCAGCCCCAACCATTCTGTGACTCTTTATGGCCAAAGCTGTTGCCCTGTGCTCTTATGTCCCTGCAGCACACACCCATCATCACGCCTGGGCTCTCAAGCAGGGTTGGTAAACGGAAGATGTACACAGTTATCCCATGGGAATGCCAGGTTTGCCTGCAAGAGCCTGGTAATCTGCCCTGTCTCACCTGCCCTGAGGGGAGGAAAGGTCAGGACAGCTAAAGAAGATTTACTGAGGTGCTGCACATCAACCTCACCTCTTGCCTGTCAGTAACTTGTGTGTGTAACACCAGCTTGCCCCAATGCACCAGCCTCACCAAAATGACATAACATGCATTTTGTGGCTCATCTGCTCTCACACAGCAGGCCGACAAAACCATCTCTTGTCAGTCTTCTCTTTTAATCATCAGACAGTACTACCACCCTTCAATTAAAGTCCTTCTCCCTCTATTTTGGCCTAAAAAGGATAATAAAATACCTCTTTGTAGCAATTGCTATCAGTGCCTGATGCTACTGATGCAGCATCTTTCTCATACTTTTAAGTGTGACCATAATGTCATACTATGATTGCTGAAAATAGTAAAAACATTGTTTTTTCTAAGCCACTGCTGCACAGAGACTCCATTAGCAGCAAGTACGTGCTGCTGCTGCAAAGAGGAAAGCGGGTCTGGAAAATGTCTTCATCAAACCTGCCTTTAGCTGGATATGTATATAACACCTCTCTTTGGAATAAGAATAAGCTTTTCACATGTACTTCAGTGTTACTCTGTTTTGGGGCTTAAGCAGGATGTTGAATAAAAAGTAATTTTCCTGGAGAATTCTGGAGTTTCTCCTTTCATATGTATATGAAAGCAGTTAATTGGGTCATAGGCTGTCACAGTCTTCTGCCCCCAGGTTCAGAAGCTTAGGGTTGGAAATAATTCAGTCCTGAAAATGATACGATTACAATCATCACACAAATTTTGATCCCCAATGCCATATGGAAATATATGACTTTTAAGATTTTTTGCCCAATTATATTTTAATTCCTCTTTGAAGCCTGTAGAGGGTGTGCTCTCCATTTCAAATTAGGATGGGATGTCTTTCTGCAAAGTGGTAACCGGGCTCACACTGAAGTTATAAACTAGCTTCAGATATTACGGGGTGAAATGATACAGACTGAGATACAGAGAATGTCAGAAAAGGTGACAAAAAGAGTCCCTTTTGAAATTAAAAGTCTCACTGCAGATCTCACAGCATTTGGCCGTTGTCTTCCTCTGTAGCTCAGCAAAAACGAGCTGTTGGCCTCGTTCAGACCTTTCTTCTGAAGTTTCAGAACCATATTAAAATAAAATTTAGCAGAGACTGTACAGCCCTAATCTCAACTCTTTGACTCAGGAACGAGATCCTCTTTTTGGAAGACAAACTTTTCTTGACCAAACCACTGCAAAGTTTATACTACTTACAATTTCAGTGATGAAAACATTTGGGGGGTACTGCAGTTTATGAATTAACTCGCAGGATTGCTCAGAAGTCCTAAAGTAGATGATAGCACTCAGGGATCTCAGGAATACATCCCTAAACACTGACTGTGCCTTGAACAGCTCATTACCTAAGTAGGGAAGACAAAACATGGAATAAAGGAATATTCCATGCCTCAGTCAGTAGATGGGGGAGGGAATTATAGCAATTATGTTGCCCCAGTTACAACATGGAGGCTGTGGCAAAGTCAGAAACTCAAGCTGGAGCTCCTGGGTCTCTGTCCAGGTATTCAGAAGTCCCAGAATTTCAGTTCTGAGGAGAACCAAGACACGGTAAACAGAAGTTGGTTTCAGTTCCATAGAAATTATTCTTCTATTTGTTCATTTTTAGGAACATGTTTCCAGCCAATCTTGTTGAGGCCACATTCAAGCAGGTAAGTAGCTACATTCCTTTTCCTGATGAAAGAGATGAGCTGGCATCATAATGAACATGTATCCTTTTGAACACAATCCAGATACAGACATGGCATATTGCTTCAGACACTGTTAGCACTAGGAATTAATGAGTCCCTTTCCATCAGGCTCAGCAGCCTGGGAATCTGAAGGCAAAACAAAGAAGCATCAGATGCTCCCTAGTGCGACTGGAGAGGAGACCTGCACATCTGTGCCAGCTCCACCTCCTCCTGAGAGAGCTGGAGTATCTTTAAGAGCCCCCAGTAACACCACACAAAGGAAGACCAGGACACTATCTTCAATTAAAGCAACAAAATAACGTATTTGTGAATGATCTAATTACTCAGGTTGCAATTTGGCCAGAAAAACTCATCTAAAAGTTCTGGGTGAGCAAGAGGCATTGCTCTAGTTATTTCACCTGGGGGAATAGTTCGTGGGAACCCTACCTCTGATGGGACAAAGAGAAGGGCTCTGAGAACCTCTAGGGAGTCATTCCCAATTATGTCTTATAGGAAAGGAGCTCTGCCAGGAGGCAATGTGTTTGCTGCGCAAGGGTCTGATTAGAGGAAACTCTGATTTTGTCGTGCTTTTCCAAAAATTCAACTGCTTTTACAGATTTTAGCAGCAGAGGGACAGGAGCTGTCATTCTTTTCATGCTTGTCCCTTTAACCTGCAGCCTTGGTGAAACAGAGTACTTAGGAGGTCTCATTAAACTATTAATTCCTGCTGGGATATTAGAATAAAAACTATTGTGTTTTCTTTCAGTATCGCACCAGGAGCATTCCCATCATTAAATCCAACAAAGCCTCATCCGAAAGCACCACTCGCCGCATTATAATATATGGAGTGCAGGATGAGAATGGATCCAACGTCCAGAATTTTGCCTTGGATATCACCCCCCCTCCTGAAGTGATTTACAAATCAGAACCAGGCACGAGTGACGGCATGAATGTGCTGGGGATTGTGATATTCTCTGCCACAATGGGTATGTTTCAGACAAGTTTTGGGTTGTAATAATCTAAGTATTCATTTAAGAGAAAAAAGGTTGGGTTGGGTTGCTTGGTTTATTGATTCAGCCTTTTAACTGTTTCCATCTAAACTTTGGGGGGAAAAGGCAAGACTGTTACAGAGCTATATTGTTCCTTGCAGTTCTGTTTTCTGTGCACACACATTCTTTTCGGTTTATTTTTTTTCTCCATTATTTTGAGCTTTTATTTATGAACCATTTTTGCTGGCTGTAAGAAACACTAATACAGTGTGTTCAGAGGAGGAGGGAATTACTGTACCAGATCAGACCATGGCCCTTTTGGCCAATCTTCTGTTTCACTCTCTGGACAGTAGAAAAATCCCAGACAAAGTTTCAAGAAATTCTGAAATAAACAAGTCCATAGCAGACTTTCTTTCCAAAGCCTGAGAAGTTAATACACACCTGATGCCCAGAGCTCCAGGTGTTGTTTTACAGCAATAAGGGACTCCCCATAGTGCTGTTGGTATGGGGGGACCAGGCTGAGACCCTCCTGGCTCCAGTCTCTTGGCTGTTTGTCTCACCCCTGCAGCTGGCAGGCCTAGAAAAACCTGCTCCCAGACCAACTCCTTGGCTAAACCTCCCCTCAGCAGGCAGAAAACTGCCTGAGCCCTGGAACCTGCCCTGTCCGCTGTCCTGACCATTCTTAGTCCCATTTTACAAGATTAGTGAGAATATAACTGGCACTGTAAGAACCCAACTCAGATATCTCAGCGATATATTGAATAAGTAAGCTACAAAGGGATAGTGGTTTACGAGTTTTAAATCTGTGGATCTTTTTTTGTTTTGATTGAAACTTCTTGGTTTTATCTTTGCTCTCCTGCAATGCTGAGAGTTATACACCATCCAGCAGCTTGTCACAGTGGACTGTAAGAGCTTCTGTGTGGCTTGTTTATTCAGTTTAACTTGCTGGAGGAACTCATTGGTGCCATATGTATTATGTTATGTTTGTGGATTTGGAAGAAGAAATTTAAACAAACATGTCCTAGTTAATCATAAAGTTCTGATGATTTTTATAAGAAAATGCTGATCAAATTTTCCTTATGTAAATTTATTCTTGGTAGTTCTATAAAACATCTTGGCCTGTATTTATTATGTTATGGTTCATACCAGCACAAGGGGTCAACATTCAAGCCTCAAATTAGTGGATTTGTCTCTGTTGTTTTAGTTTTTCCAGTGGATGGTATTCCATACACAACCCTGCTGGACACCCTGCTGTGTCCCAGTTTGTGGTGTTTTATAGTGAATTTCCAAAGTACAATGTCACCACAAACACTATTCCGGTCAGAATGTATTGGATATGAACGAATTAATTACGTGTACTTATTAGGACCAAGGGCAATTTTATACTTCTGAGCACAGAAGATCTTTCATTGTCTTCCCAGAACTGACTGTATGACTTTTGCCATGTCCCCCAGACTTGCTGGCCTGGGGCTCCAGAGATGGAGGCTGAGAGCTGGTTTCTTCCTGACAAAGAGCTGGTTTCTTGACTGATGTACAGAAAATACAGTACCAGTACTGCCATGTACAGCAGCCCTGGCTGTCCAGCCTGGGACTCGATCAGCCACAAACCAACCTGAGACACCCAACCCTCAAAACCTGGGGACTATTTCAGCCTGTCACTTGAACAAAGGAGGTAGCCAAGCATTCATCACTGACTTCAGCTTTCTGGACCCCTCCCCAAAATGAAAGCAATGAAAGAGAAGACATGTGGCTTCAATCTCTATGAAAGAAGACAATCCTTACAAAGCTTTTTATTTAGTAGAAAGAAATGTATACAGGCCCTGGTGCTTTGCAACAGTTTTGCTCACTTTGGCTGAGTCTTATTTGCACAAAGGTCTTTTTACACCAGAGAAAAACAGCACTAGCTTCTTTAAGGTCCTTGATCAGCCTAATAGCATACAGGGACAAGAATTTAGACTTGACCTAACTGTCTTTTCCTGATGCAGGCAGTGAATTGTTTGGTAATCTCAGTGCAGGAATCCTGTGTGTGAAGGACTGGACTTCTCTGCCAGGCATGCATTGAAATGGGCACTATTTGAGAGGCAGGGTGCAAAGCCCTGATGCTGACTCAGCTCCACTACCTCTCCTCACACCGTGTGCAGGAGTTGCTGTCAGACATGATGGCAGTGGCTGAGCACTGCGACATCTGACCTTTTTTTCCTTGGTGGAGCACACGTTATTGGTTCATTACAAGGAAAATGTTCGCACTGAAAGGGACCCTGGGACATTAGGGCTGCAGACAAGAGGCCCCAGTCTTTCCCACTTCCCTGTTTGTGACCCCCAGTACCCACAGACGTAGGCAGGAAAGTGTTTTAAAGAGCAAATTGCAGTTATTCCTGTAGAATTTAAAAAAAAGAAAAATAAAAGAAATGTCTTCTTTCTGGCATTATACAGATTTAGAAAATAAGACCCTTGTAAAACTGCCACTGATCAGGCTAGAAGAGCTGAACTATATTTAATGTCCTATTACAATATGAACAACAGACCTAATGAAAGTGCTGTTTTCTGACCTAAACTTTATAGCTTAGATGAATATTAACAGTCCTACAAACATCTTGAATCACTGTTATTGTGAAATCCCTGGATAAAGGCGGCTGACAGCCCCCCTCCCTGCCCCAGCAGGGAATTGCCCTGGAAGCGGGACCTGGCTCCCAAGTGCAGCTGTGGGCTCCAAGGGCCAGAGCCCGGGCTCTGCTCAAAGCCAGGACTCAAGGGGCAGCAACACCCCACTCCCAGCGCCTGTGCCCCCCACACAACCCCCTTCAAAGGCTGTCTCACTGGGTGCAGCTCGGTTTTGAAGTGCTTCCTTTGAGCAATTAACTCCATCAATTATAATCCTTTCAGGGAAGGATGGTAGATAATTAACTATAGGAAAATGTCATCTATTTATATGCATTAATGGAAACTAACAGTGCCTGGAGAATGCATGCTTGAATGACACATCCCAGAGTTGTATTCATTTCCATTCTGAGCACTGGGTGCACATAAATGGATTTTGTTTGCTTTCTTCTTTACTCGTTAGTCTTTATAGCAACTTGGCTTTTATTCCCTTGAATTTGCATTTCCTTACCCTCCTCCCAAATTTGCAAAGCCTGACTGATTATGAAGGTTGATTGTAATTATGTAGAGAGAGAACTACTAAAAATAACATGAAGACTTCATTACTAATTCCCCATTGCCAGAGCAAACCTCCAAACCTGGCTTTGCCTCCAGAGCGTCCCATGGGTGCTGTCTGGTTGTACACAGCACACAGCGGTGAGGCAGAGACAGAGCCTTCACTAGAAAATGTTTTTCAATTTGTATTCCATGGATCACTCAGAGCAGGTAAATCCTCCTCAGTGCTCTGTGAAAGATAATTAAGGACACAGGATTGCTACCAGGAAGCTACAGCATGGAAGTTTGTGCCTCCACAGGGAAACTTCCAGGGAACTGCAAGTGAAAAGCCACCCAGATAGGGAAGGGAGCCCGGCATGGAGCCAAAGCACAGGGATGTGGCCTGGCTCTCCCATGGCCAAGGTGAGATTTTCATGTCTCTATACAGCATGAAGGTCTGCATTCATCCCACCATTTCCCACTTGGTTCACTTTGAGTTACAGAATGGAGGGAAAGCACTGGAGCTTTTTGAGAAGGCGCCTGAGAACTGAGCCTGAATTGGATTTGATTGCAGGTATAATGTTGGGGAGAATGGGGAACAGCGGCGTTCCCTTGGTCAGCTTTTGCCAGTGTCTGAACGAATCCGTCATGAAGATTGTGGCAGTGGCTGTTTGGTAAGTGACTGTTTTAGTTAAAGAATCAGCATTTTTTTAGAAGAGTAACAAAATTTCAACAGAAGCGGATGCACAGAAATCTCACAAACTTATTTCCAGAGACATAAATGAAGATGAATGATCCTCAGTTTTGCAGGGGCTCAGCCTTTGAGGGTGCACGCACATCCTGTCCCTGGCTTGTACTGTCATTTTCCCAGGGCACCCTCCACGTTACTCCCAAATAATGAAAGATGGCATAGCTGGGTGGGGGGGTGCTGTATGCCCTAAGGGCACTGCCAATCCTTGAGCACGCCAAGGGGTATTGTAATATGATGAGATGCTTCAGCTGGTCCTCCATCCCTTACAACACTGCTGTAGACCCAGCTAGACCTGCCAGCCCATCTTGTCCCAAAGATCAGAGTAACAGCAGGTGACTGCCAACAACAAAACTATCAGCTTAGCATCTTCCCCACCCTTCAGAATGTCCCCCAGCGTGGCTCAGCCTGATATGGGGTGGGGAGCCCCTGCAAACACTTGGCCTTTATTTCCAGCTACCTTTTAATCTACTCTTTTGGCACCCGTGGCTTTGTATGTAGCTGTGCAAGAGGCACAAGTGTGTTCAGAAAACACCTGTCCAGATGGGTTCAGAAACCAGCTATTCTTCTGCCTATTTATCTGACCCAAATCAAACTCCAGGCAGTCCAAGAGCATGTCTAATGTATGTTGGTGTTTCTCCTCTGTCTTCCAAAGGCAACATAAACATTTACTTAACAGTTTCCAACTAAAATCCATGAAGGGTTATTATGAGCACAAACACATGAGCAGAGCTAAGGATTCATTCCCCTTTTTCCCAGTATTTTACCTTCCTTAAGCTAAGAAGTTAGAGCTGCCTTCTGAACCAAAACATTTGCAAGTGGTTCCTGACCAGCACCATAACTCAGCTGTGCTAAATACCCACAAAAAGGACTGGTTAGCCCAGTGCTTGGTGTGAGAGAGGGGCTTGGTCTGTCACAAAACAGAACCCACACAGGCTGCGGGGACTGCTCTGCTCATACTGTTTGATGGAAGGGAGCTGACTGCTAATAATGACGGGGGTTTTTTGCTCAGGTATTTTCCCTTTGGAATTGTGTTCCTAATTGCTGGCAAAATCCTGGAAATGGATGACCCCTCAGCCATCGGGAAGAAGCTGGGTTTCTATGCCATCACGGTGGTGTGTGGCCTGGTGGTGCACGGGCTCTTTATTCTGCCAATGATGTACTTCTTCATCACCAAGAAGAACCCCATTGTCTTCATCAGAGGGATTCTTCAAGCCTTGCTCATTGCTCTAGCCACGTCCTCCAGGTATGATAGTTTCTACACAGACGAAAGGAAATATTTGCCATTGGGAACAGCACACTGTCACTGCAGTGGAGCAGGTGCACCTGCATCTGAACAACGGTCTGTGTCCAATTCACTGCTCTAACTTTTAAAAATGTGTCTCTCCACATTTGGAAGTTCTGTGGGAGCCATTTGACAATAATGTTTGCCACATTGTTTTCCCTTGGGTTAAAATATATTGGACAAAACCATTTTTTTCTGGGAGGATGAGAAAGGAAATAAGGATTTTTTCCATTAAAAAATATTGTGCTTCTACAAAGTTAATATATATGAGGGACACACAGTCTGTTCAGACTTCATTTTTGGTATTAGTGGGGAACCTCCTATTTCAGTCATGTGGAAACATTTTACCCTTTCTACTCATCTTAGGCTTTGTTTCTTGGTACATTAAGAAAAGACTGTGGTTGCAAGCTATTGTCCAGCACTGGGAAAGTATTCAGCTGTTCTGCTCAAGGAATAATACTGTTTGCATCCTTTTAAGAAGGATGTACAAAGAGTAGCTGAACAAAGGTACAGTGGAAATGGAAAACAGCTTGAGAGCTGGTTATGAAAATTACTCCCAACATGGATAAACTGGTGTATGAGATGTACTCGAAAGGTCTGGAATTGCCTTGCATGGAGCGGAGACAGGAATGACAAAATAACCTTTCTGTGTAGCTGATATGACAACACAGTTTCATGGCATCTGTGGCTGGAGGAATGTACAGGATTAAAAGAAAGGAGAGGAGGGAATTGTTATTTCAGTACAGAAGGTACTGGCTTTGCACTATGTTTCATTTTACAAGGTGTTTGCATATATAACAGTTTGCTCCAAAGTGACCTGTAAAGAGCAACACACTGTGAAATACAAAATCAAAAAAAATTACATTCTGGGTGATGTTTAAACTCTAATTAGGCTTAAATAATTAAAGCAAGCTTTTTTATTAGTACATAAAATGTTTGTAGCTTGGGATGTTTTCACATCGCCAGATTCAAGTAGGATGCTAATTTTGCTCTCAAAGATGTTAGTGTTGGAAAAGGCTCATCAGGCTCACATTTGACACACTTGACTATCTGCCTTGCTCCTCTAGGAATTCTGTTTCTGAAGAACTCTATTGCTGACAACTCAGCTTTTTTAATCTGTGTTATTCCATTCATTCTCTCTCCTTTTTTTTTTCTAGAAAGCGATAATTTTTCCTAAAAATCTAAACTGAGTATTTCTCTTCTTAGGAAAAAAAGAAAAGAGGAAGTTTTGGTCCTTGTTTAATCTTTAGTGTCTACAGAAGAGTTTGTCCTTTCCTCTTCTTTTTTGTTAAAAAAACACAAAAATATCCAATTTTTTCATGAGTACAGATACCTTTAACAGGGAGGGTTTAATAAAGACTTAAGAGGTCAGCACATTTCAAAAAGATTACTTTTCTTAATTTTTCATATTTGGCTTCAGCACTGTGTTTTGATTTTATCACCAATGTACCAGTCCTTTACTGGTCTGGAAACTTCCAGGGCTTGTGCTTTTTTAAACAGGGATCTCCCATTCCTTTCAAGGCAGTTCATTGTTTCTGCACTGGATCTCATCTCCTTACTCTGTCTTTAGCTCTGAGACTATCAATCCACTTTACAGGCACCAAATGCCCTCTTTGCAGTTCATAATACGTCAAGTCCAGGTTGCCTGTGGTGTGTTTCAAGGTCAGAAATGTTCCGATGCCCGTGACATCAATCATAGGAAGAAAACAAGAAGACATGACATGTAGTCCCCAAAATACACAACCAGATCCTCAAAGGGAGGCAGGGGTTTGATTCCCTGTTCTACACACCACTGCTGAAGTTAGAGTACTACATGTAGAAAGCCCAGCACTGGTAGGTTTCAGAGATTTTAGATCAGCTATTTTTCTTCTCAGTTCCTTGTAGAAGCATTAAGGACATGCACACTCTCCAGCAAAGGTGAGCCAGCTCTTCTCAAAGACCTGCACAGCACAGTGACTGTCACTGCACAGTTTAACCTGTAGGCAGCTTCCAACTACATAGGATGCCTTTGGCTCACCTTGGAACTCAGCTCCTCCCAGGAAGGAGCCCCCAAAGCCAGTATGGGAAGGAGAGTTAGACAGGCAGCAGGCATAGTTATAAAGCCAAAATCTCAACCTACAGAACTGATGAGAGAGAGAGGGCTGTCTCTGTTGAGCCTCTTCAAGGCAAACCAATCCTTACTTGAGACTTTTTTCAGCCCCGGTTCCTTGTCCCAAGCTGATGTGAGAGTGCCCACTGACAGCAGGGAGTACGTGGGGAATCCAGGTTTTTCATAAGCCTGTGCTGACTTTGACTCCCCAGGGCTCTGATGCCCAGAGGGGAGCCCTTCTCTGAGGATATCGAGTGCTTGGAGACAGCAGTGCAAGGAATAATGACATATTTCTAGGCCCAGAGAGGGTGTAGTTTGGGAACAGAGCTCTGGCACCACCTGGCAGCTCAGCCTGTCAAGAATCACCAGCAGGACTTGCTCCCAGATTTAGTATCTTTATTGGTAGAAGTTAATGTACTACCAGAGTTAAGGTGAACCTCATGGAAAAGCTCTGAGCACACGGACTTGAGGCTTGCACATGTTTGATGGATTTAGCTCTGTTTGTCCCTTCTTAGGAGTGTGTATATTTTGCAAATCCAACACAGGCCCAACATGGTTTTTAATGTTTTTCTGCTCAAATAGCAGTGCCTTGTCTAGAGAGAGCTGAACTTTTTACCTTCGTTACACAGAAAGGAATGGATAACTGAGCTGCTGCCAAAAGAACATGCACAAATAATTGGGGCTGGACAGGAGAGCTGCTTCTCCTGACAGTCAACACATGTGTATTTCGTTAAATCAGACTTGCCACAGGGGCATTATATAACACTTATCATGTGGGTATCGGATTTTCAGATCATCTTAGAGGAGAACAAAGAGCTGGTTTTAAGAATACTGCTGTGTTTCTTGGAGATATTTCTGTGACAGTTCATGTCTACATCGAAAGATAGAAAGAAAACCACAGATCAGTGTGCTGATACCCATTTCAGATAGTCTGCACCTGTGGAAAGCTTATTTTTAAAGCTAAAAATCAAACTAGAGGGAGCAAACCCAACACCATTTACAAAACCCGAGAATGTAACACAGGGGAGTCTGAAAGCCTGTAAGCAGCCACCTCATGGCAATGGTTTTACTGAATCTGAACAACATTTCAACTCATTTCCCTTAATGAAAGGTTCTGCACCCCATTCTCAGTGTCCTTGTATTTCTCCAGAAATGCCAGTTTTCAGGGCTCCTCTGCACTGCCTCAGTGAGGGGAGTGCAGCACATGCTGCCACTGCCCACCCTGCCCTGCCCTGGGGGTTCAGGCTGCAGGCCTGGGGATTTCCCACTTGCTGCTTTTGTCCCCCCCTGTCCCACTTTGGTTTTGTCACCCCTTACCGCTCTGAAAAAGCAGCACTTGGCCTACAGGCAAAATTCCTCTCGATTTTAGCTTTCCTCATTCCAATGCTAAGAGGGAATTTTGTTTTTCTAGGTCAACTCTCCATACCATTAATGAATTAAAGCAGCATCTTTTCAGTGGTACATCCCATCAAAAGAAGCAATTTTCATCTTCTCTGAAGACAAATTATAAACCACGAGTTTTTCAAGGGTTTTGCTGCTTATGAAATGCTAACATCTTGGCTATTGCAGAGTGTAAATGAAAGGCAGATTTAGAAAAGGGAGATGAGATCAGTTTGCTGATTTTTTGGAGCAAATATCAAAATGCATTTGAATGATAAGATAAACAGAGCAGGCTGAACAGCTGCTCTTCCACAGTGACTAGCTGTCTTTGTGGCTCACACTAGTAACAGCTTGGCCTGATCCAGCATTAGCTTATGCTCAGTCCCTGCAGCTGCAGCTTTTTATCCCAAAATTGAGATAAGACTCTGAAAATGTATTTTTAATTGTTAGAGTTAGTGCTGGGAGAAGATACTTCTCAGCTGACAGCTTTGGGACAGTTTTTAAAAGACTTAACAGATTAAGATCAGCACTTTAGAGTATTTTTTTCCTCCTAATAAATGTTAAATGTCAGGCTTTCATGTTGCTGCTAAACTGTTTAACACTAAATAAAGTAGTTTTCAAGAAAACAAACTTCATCTAATTTAACTGGAGAGACAAATTATTTATTTTTATAAGTAAAAAGGAACCATCATTGAGCAAGACAACCTTTCCTAGGATGCTCCAAATCATTTTTGTCACCTGTATTCAGGAAAAGATCATTTAGATGGAACAAGTGCTGAAAGGGTAATCAGGGCTGTAAGTAAATTAGCAATCCGGTAAGAGAAGGCTTGGAAAAGTCTGATTGGGTCAATCCAGGCTGAGAGAGGACAAAGCTGATTTCTAGCACTATGAGTTGTAACAGCTGATTGTGCAAGGAGAAATACATAAAGCACATAAAAGCAAAGTTAGTGTAAATTGAGAAGAGTACACCTAGATAGTAAATTTAACTTCTCATCTAGCAGGGAGTTCTGGAAAGCCTTTCAGTAAGATTAGTTAGGACAGACAGTTTACTGGCTCTGAGATGCAGTGTCATAATTTTGAGTGAAACTCCGTAGTAGTTGCCTGTGCTAGGAGGGCACAAGAGTCCGTGACCTGGAAATTTGTTTCCGTTCAGTATCTTGCACAATGTTTTTCATCACCATTGCACTTACATTCTGCCCTGTTTCTTTTTTATTATAATATTTAGCAAACAACAAACCCATTGCCTTGTCATGTGCCCTAGAAATTTCAATCAGCACAAAATTCCAATGAAAGATGCACCTGACTCTGAGATAGTGCACAGGTTTAAAAGTTGAATTCTTGCAAAAACACTGTCACACATTCTGTTTACAATAATGGAAATAGATGCAGATTTTGCTGGTTGTGCCATTGGTATTGTGGGATTGTTTTGCACAATCTTTGTGCACATCTCAACCAAATTGGAACATGTCAATCCGCTGAAATTTGAGTATTTCACATTCTATTGCACACACACCTCATTTACATATGTACACATTATCATGTGACCTGCAGTTATGTGGTTGTTATGTGATCACACAAGGGACATGGGCACATCTGTCCCAGAGAGGAAATGGGATTTTATATTCCTGAATACAGAAGTTTGGTCTGCAGCTTTTATTTTCAGGCATGCTGTTGATCAGATCTTTTCCAACCTAACCCCTTGCAGAAATAAGAAATTGTTTACAAATAAGGCAGGCCTGCAAGGAAACACCTTTAGAATCCACGAGTGCACAACAGTTTTCAGAGATTTTACTAATATGCTGCACAGGGTGTTGTTCTTCTTTGCACTTGAGTGTACAACATTCCCTCTGTGGGATTTCTGTCCCTTTTCCTCTGAAAGAGGGAACAATATTTTTCACTTTGGGGAAGCAAAATTTGCACTATTATACTTTTATTTGTGCATGTATACAAGCAAAGAAGTGAGTTACCCAGTGCAGAACAGTGCTCAGAGAGCGTAAAACTCCCCCTGCCTGGAGAAGGTTTGCTCCAGCTCGTTCATTCCCAAGAAACACAACCAAACCAGCGCTGTGTTTTGCTGTTCTGCAGCTCAGCCACGCTGCCTATCACGTTCAAGTGCTTGCTGGAGAACAACCACGTGGACAGGAGGATCGCGCGGTTCGTGCTGCCCGTGGGGGCCACCATCAACATGGACGGGACGGCGCTGTACGAGGCCGTGGCTGCCATCTTCATTGCACAGGTCAACAACTACGAGCTGGACTTCGGGCAGATCATCACCATAAGGTAATCACGGGATGCGTTCCTCACAGAATGTTAATTTCTAAGTAATGCAGAGCTCAGGGGCTGCACAAAGAGAAATCGTGTTGGCTCTGTTCAATAGATGCATGTGGACACCAGGAAATGTGCTTCTGTTGGAGGACAACTGTGCAGTCTTTACTTTTAGGCAACCCACTGATCACTTTAGGATTGGAACATCTTACTGTTATTGGTGTTTAAAACACTATTTTATACTTCAGAATTGTTTTCAACTTTAAGTCTGATTTGCGTCTTTACACGAGAGGAAAAGGTTAAAGAAATGCAAAACTAGAAGACCTCTATCAGATAAGAGGGAATAGTCTGTGAGGAAGCTCTTAGAGGGCTAGGGGGAAGAGGGAAGGAGAACAGATGCTACTGTCAGGGCAGGTTTTCATGAATACATCCTATCACTCAGATATTTTTTAAATGTCTTCTCTGCTGCTTGTTAAAGCAGAAAACTTCATAAACAACCATGCTCTCAGTGGGCAGGCAGTGCTATGGCTGTGTACTCCATCCTTGAAAAGCCTGTAATGGATCCAAAAGACTAGGAGATCCAGATGAACAATTACTGCCAGAATAACTCCAGTGACTGCCAAAGAATTCCTCAGGGACTGAAACCTGCAGGTTTCCAGCAGGGAACAAATGATTATAAAAACATTCCTCACAGTCAGAGCCTTGTGCAACATATTTGAGATGTGCTTATCTACCCACCCACTGACCTCACGACTGCCCCGTTTACACCGCTGGGCCTTACCCGTCTTCTGCTGGACCTGAGAACCTTCATGACAAGAAGAGAAGAGTCCTGAAACTAAGCCTGTGTGATGGCTGAGGTTTGCTAATGGGCTCCTGGCAAGATCTGGTTAGAGCAGATGAAAAAGAAATAAATTGTGCCCATATGAGCTCTTGCTTCAGGCTCATGCTCTCTTCGTGAACTGTTGGAATGACCCTGTGCTAACATTGAGTCTTTTGTGATTTGGAATTTGGAGATTTTTTTAGCATGTAATCCCAAAATATGGCCCAGAGCATACTCTTTGAAGTAAAGAATGGTAATTTAAAAAATGAAGGAGTAGGAGGGTGATGATAAATGGAAGAAGGTAAGTTTTAGCTTTCTCTGAGCAGGATTCTGTTTTATCTCCCATTTTCACTCCCCATATTAAGTGCTGGTACACAAAGACCAGATTGAAGTAAAACAGTGGAATGAAAATACCAACAAAGATTGGAAAAATCCAAGAAAGAAGAAGAAATAAAAAGACTCACAAAAGAAGGCGGCAAACAGAAAATCATGGTGGACTCAGTACCTTCAATATCTTAACCCAAATTCTAAACTTTATCCTATAGACCAAACCTGCCCCAGATCTTGATACTTGGGGACCTGGAGATTTAAAATTCAAATATTCTGAGTGCCAGGGTATTTTTGCCAGAGGGGAAGAAATGTTAGAAAATCAATCACTCTACTTTGCTCATAGTTTGTAAAATCCAGATTGACAGTTTCTGTCAATGTGATTGTGCAAACAAAGGTGTACCAGAAGGAGAGAGAAATGATCCTATTTCCTTCAACTGAGCATATAGAAAGAAACATCTACATTAAGGTAAAAATGGAATGGAATAGCAGACGAGCTTGCCTGTGCAATCTTAGATAAACATTTCTGGTTCTGGTCCCAGTTAAGTCACGAGACTTTCTGGCCTGAACTGCCCTAAGAGGCAGGAGCAGCCTTGATCAGCCAGTCAGTTCATAACACTAACAAGAGCCTGTTCATTACTGTTATCTCTTACTCAGCTACTGGAGCTTCTGTCCCTGCCTTTCTGTCTATGCTCCATTACAACACTTTTAGGATGCTGTGCAAGTTAACTTTTCCAAAATGTGGTTTTAAGTCTTTCTCCATCACACCCACGTGCAAATGCTTGGGGGGGTTTTATTGCAGAAGAGGGCTCTAGTTAGAACTACCGATGCTGCTGTACTGGTACACTGTGCAGCTCTAAGCAAGAGACTGGATATCTCTGTGTTTCAGTTTCCATAAGGGTGAGTACTGTTACCCTCATTTTCCATAGGAGGTTGGTGAGATTTAACTGCTTGCCAAAAGCTCCAACATTCTGGACTGATGAGTGCAGGGGATTATCAGTGTATATACTTTCTGTCATCCTTTTAAAACTGTCAACCTTTGTTTTTTGTCTTTTTGCTGGATGGTCTAGCTCTTGGAAGTGGCTGGATGGGCAGAAATGAATACATACAGTCACTTTTGCTCCTGGAAAAAAGAATGAAATCCCTTCCCTAAAAATAACATTGTGAAAGAAAATGTTAAGCCTGCCAAGTCCACTCTTGCCCTGGTCTCCCATTCGGTTCTGCCTGCCTGGCTGAAAAAATGGTGTGCAGGTCAAGTAAAAATAGTTTCCAGAAACTGAAGATGTACAGTCGCATTCACACTTGCTTCATGTTTAGATCCAAGTATGCAGAGCCACGTGCTATGCAAGGCCTTCACCCTTGGCCAAGCCTCCTTACCCTTGGCCTAACCTCCGTGGGATGG
The DNA here is from genome assembly GCA_013396755.1 of Sclerurus mexicanus. Taxonomy (NCBI): domain Eukaryota; kingdom Metazoa; phylum Chordata; class Aves; order Passeriformes; family Furnariidae; genus Sclerurus; species Sclerurus mexicanus. Next base: position 2,215,233 of record VWZF01006639.1, read on the forward strand.
ACTGCCATCAAAGGATTTACCTGGCAAGGGACTGCCCACGGTGGCTCGGGAGTGCCTGCTGGGAGCTCTGCTCCAAGGGCGAAGCAGAGATGAGCAGCGAGTGCTGGCAGATTTGTGGCACGCAGAGCTCTGCGGTGCCATGGCCCACGAGGAGCTGACAAAACCCAAACCTGGCTGAGCCCTTTGCTCTGCACCTTTGGTATTAAGAGATGACAGAACTGCCTCACCAGTGCCAAGGCTGCAGCGGTCAAGGGTGTGAATTTAGCCCCGGGCAGACTGTTTGGCCTGTTCTTGCTCCCTCGCCTGGTTTCTGTCCAAAAAACACTGGCACTTCCATGCAGTGGCCTGTGTAAGAAGGAGTATGATTTAGGAAAGCTGCTGTAGGAACATGCTGTGGTTTCTTGCAGAGCAACCCATCACTGGTAAAGCTTATTCTTACTTTTCTTGTTAAAGCATCACAGCAACAGCTGCCAGCATAGGTGCTGCAGGCATCCCCCAGGCTGGGCTGGTCACCATGGTCATTGTTCTCACCTCCGTTGGGCTCCCAACAGACGACATCACCTTGATAATTGCCGTGGACTGGGCACTGTAAGTAACTTTCAGCTTCTGAGGTTCCCATTGTGGCAACTGCTCTAAAAACGCAAGTGGTCTGCAGAGGTGTAGTAATACAGAGATATATAAAAGGTATAGGAATTGATTGTGTTGTTTGAAATGGTATTAATGTGGCCTCATTAAACACTCTGCTGATGTGGATATTATATTGAAAAAGAAATAGGCAAATGAGAGAGAGTCTGGATGAGATTTAGAAATATGACCTGCATGGAAAGGCTGAAGAAGTGGAATTGATTTAGTTTAAAAGCAGAGCAGGCTGAAGAAGTCACCACAGCAGCTTCTTACATAGCTGAGATTGTCCTGAAGAGGACAGTGATCAATCTTCACATTTACAGGGAGGGGGGCTGAAAAAGTAGAACACAGTACCCAGCTTAGTCAGATCCCAGGAAAACTTAGGAGTTATTTTTATCTAGAAGGATAGTCAGGCAATGGAATGACGACAGTCAGCCTGAATGGAATACTTGCCTCGCGCTGCATTAGGACTAATAATGGCTTCCTTTTATCACAGATCCTGATGCACTTCTGCTCTTTCTCATTTCAAATTATTTTTATTTAACCTATATAAAATGTATCTCCTTTAATACAGTGGAGTTTCATCACATGAAGGTTCTGGGTAAAAATATGTTGCAAGTCCATTCTGTTTTATATCCTATTTTATGAAACTTTTAGCCATCTATTTTTTTGTGCAAAGAATTTTGAGAAAAAATATTTCCTGTTCAGTGTAGTAGAATATTATTATTATTATCATCATCAATGGGAGTCATGAGTCGTGTGTTGTATGAATATTTTAAGACTGTACTACAACAGCCTTTTCCCTCTATATTGCTCAGTTTTCTCCCAGCTCTTGCAACATCAACATTTCACTGTTTTTCCAGTAAGTCTTCCAGCGTATATGGGAATTATGCTTCTTTTTGTCTTGCACAACTTTTCAAAACAGCAGAGAAGAAACTTTTCAGGCTATAGTTCCAGATGGTATTTAAAAGTGAGCAAGGAACAGACCCAATTTTCTGTCTTTCACAGATGACCTTTCAAACAAGAAGTATTTTTCTGTATTTCGGCACTTGGTGGTTTCAAGAGCCTGCAGATGTAAAGTGTCAACATGGTTGACATGATGAATATTTTCAGTATTAGTTTTGGAAGTACTGGAGTATGAAGAATGCTTAAAGAAGGCTGGTTAGATGATCTCACGAGCCTGAAATACCCATTACAATGCCCTGCAGGTATTGCAACTCCTTTAGGTAGCCATAACATGCATGTGACCCTCATACTTTTAGGAAGTGCTTAGAAACATAAAGAAGAAAATCAAAGTGTTTCTCAGCTGATTTATTAAACACCACATGAAAATTTTGCATCGTTAATAATATCATCTAAAGCCAAAGCACCGCTGCAAACCTGACTCCCGTGTTTGCACTGAGGGAAATGCCCCCAGCAGCAGGTTGGCCTCATAGTGGAGCAATGTCAGCGTGTGAGGTGTGGTTGTACTCATGGGCAGTGCAGCCTGCTCCACGCACACAGCAACAGGGCAGAGAACTGCTCCAGCAATATAAGCAATATGCCCGGCACTTCAATTCCTTAAGAGTTTCAGTGTGGTGCTCTGTTTCCTTGGAAAAAATCCTGTCTTCAGAAAAGATGCTAATCAGAGCTCAAAAAAAGGGAGTGCAAACTCCAGCTCTGCTCACAGAGCTTCTTCTCTACCACAGCTGACTCCCTGCACAATCCAGAATTCACAACGTGGAATATCTTTCCAAGAACCACAATTTGATGATTAACCAAGTTTAAAAAAGTCAATGTGTAACAGGAATATTTATCAATATGTGTTGTAACAGTATGTTTCCCTGCTTAACACATTCTTGTGGGAATTTTCTTCAAGGCAAACCCCAAAATCGGAAGAGAGGGAATTAGAAAAATGGATTGAACAAACAAGTGTAGAGCTGGGTCCTGGAGGCAACAACCACGTCCTGGTGTGGGCTGTGGAATATTATTGCTGAAATTACTTGCAGTTGCACGTACAATTTGGGTAACTGCACACACAAATAAGCTTTCATTCAGGAACTTTCATGATAATTAAGCAGACAACTACATAAACATTTATATGAACCAAGTACCTGCCTAAAATAGTTGGGATAAAAATCAGCACAGAGTTTCAATTCTTTTCTATATTAAGATACAGGATCAGAAATCTGGGCAGTGTTGATATTGGACTGTCACTGACTTCAATGAGCCAAACATCTGGAGATTTCTGAACCTCCATTTTATAACATACATTTATAAATTAAGTTACTAATATGACACAGTTTTCAGATGTATATGTTTTTCTTGGAAAAGACGTGATATATTTCATATTTAAAAGCTGTATCGTCTATTTGAAATCTCATCAATTTTAACTAATATATTCCAGGATGATTCAAATGTAGCACTTTTCAACGACAGCCACTTACTTTTGTGAATTTACAGTCTGTATTTTAATAAATTTATTTTTGAGACAGTGGGCAGAAGGTAAACAGGGAAGAAATTCCATACATGAATAAATGAAAAGTAGTTGATCTGTATATACAGAGTAGTGTCAAGTATACAAATTTAAATTGGGAAGATAACTGAAAATGAAGAATCTTTAAGAGCCATTGCACAGCCAACATAGGAGCCAAGGCTACCATGGCCTTTTCAGGAATGAACGTGATTTAAATATGATCAGTGCCTGCTTGGTTTGTAAGGGTGATTATGTAGTGATCTTCTGAATAGTTTTGATTGTATTCTGCACCTCCTACCAATACAATAATCTTCTTAAGCAGCATTTTGGTTACTGAGATTGGGACCTTGATCATTAATATAAGGTACTGGATGTGCTGGCTGATCTCTACTTTTATTGAATTACAACATTTACAGCACCAGTCTCCAAATCAGGCCACATTACTGGACCTTAACATGTAAACTCAGACACAAATGCAGTCTTGGTCTGCTCTGTTACACCTTTTAGTGTCAAATCAAGCCTGTATAGGGAGGCACCGCTGTTCCAGTTAACTCAGTTACACACTGACGTGTGTGGCAGCACGGAACACTGAGCTCAGAAAGGGCTGGAAAACCCAGCTGAGCTGCTCAATAACTAGTGGCTGCCCTGTGCCAAACTCCTTACTACCAGTTCTAAACTTTTTAGCTCACAAACCCAGCAAAACTGGCCTTCAGCTATAATTACTGCAGTGATGAAGGCACAGGAAAGTACCCAAAGAGCCAACAACTTACCATTACTATTTCATTTTCCAGAGACAGGTTCAGAACAATGATCAATGTCCTGGGAGACGCGCTGGCTGCTGGGATCATGGCCCACATCTGCCGGAAGGAGTTTATCAAGGATGGTGACGAGGTAACTATGCCATGAGCCAGGGGGTGCCAGCATGTGCCACGTTGTGGCAAAGAACATGTGAGCTCCCGCATTTGGGTCATCTAGTTTATAAAAGGTGTTTCAGAGACAGCACAGAATGGGGCATGTGCTGCTTAGCACATGGGGTGCAGGGATGCCTTTCCAGGAGGTCATATGAAAAGCCACTGGAGTCCCAGGAGCAGGAGAAGCAGCTGCACTGTCCTGCCATTGCACAAGGTGCTGGAGCTGTGAGTGTCACACTCAGGACCCAAATCCTGACTGGCCAGGAATTGTCCTTCTAAAACTGTGACCAGCAACAGAGCAGGGTGAGAAATGTTCATTGACTACTCATGTGGAAGGGGAGGTGAAGGTACCTATGAGTGTGTATATCCATAATGAATAAGCTCACAAGAAAAGCAGCTCCCCTGGGCGTTCAAGCCTCTGTGTCAGCATCATGTGAAGCCACCATTTTCTTTCCAGACCAACACAAGCGCATTACTCCATTCTAGACTTCATTCTCAGGCACCTTCATGCCTTCTACACTTAATACAAGTCCCTCCTTATATCTTTGGTTTTCCTTCTCTGTACCTTACTTCATACACCACATTTACCTCTGTATCTGAAGTGCCTGCCTCCTTCCACTCCTGTGCATTTTCTCCTTCCTCTTTGGCATGCATCACTGTGTCCTTCCTTGTAACAGGAACTCCTTCTCATCCCCTGCCTTCAAATCCTTGACAAAGGAGACTCCTAACGCCACGAGCCCATGATATTTGGAGGTGCTAATCTCCAATCATTTCAGCTCATGGCAGATTCTCACTACCCTTCTTCCACAAAGACAGAATAGTTCATGCAGGAAAGTTTCTTCATGAGGACTAATTTTCACAAGGTGTGTTTCATTTCTGTGCATCATTTGTAGTATACCACACAAATAGTTTTATTTCTCCCATTCTACAATGATTCTGGTCATTCCCATTCTCATGCCTTCTTGCAGTGTTCATTTAAAATCCCTACTCTTTCAAGTTGTTTATGGAAAGACAGGCTGTGTCCTCCTGCAGGAATTACTGATGACAGGATTAGGCCTGAATATCTGGGCTACATATACAGCTAGCTGCAAACACCCTAAATATACAACCCAATGGTAAGGTATGTCATCCCTTACAGAGCCAGAAGTATTATCTGAGTTCCTGCACAACACAGGCCTTCTGACATTTTATTGCTGTATTTAGAACTCAGGCAGAACTTAAGAAGAGATGTTTCAATGCTATAAAATTCCCCCAAGGGATTATTTAGTCATCTGTGATGAGATTTTTTTCTTTAAATCATGCTTTATAACTGTATTAGAATATACTGCTGGGCTGCCATACGTTTTAGCTGCATAATTCGTGCAGTTAGTAATGAATACCCAAAGGCCATATTTTCTCAGCTGCAATCCCACCTCTTTTCCCTGCCAGTATTTACGTCTTACTTTTTCCCCATCAGAATCTGGTTTGATTTAAAGAACATTTCAATATTTAACCTATGAATCTCTTAATAAAATCCTCTATTTCTTTTGAAACAAGGCAAACTGAAGAGACAGGTGTTAGTTTACTGGATTAGAAAGAAGGCAGAAGGCAACAACAAATGACTTCCTGATCTCAGTAACTGCACTAAAGCTCAGCACCGAGAGCCCACACCTTGTGAACTTAGCCCTGAAATTCCAGTCTCTATTTACCCTACTTCTAGCACTTTGCCAACAGCTCGCAGTTATTACCATGAGCGTAAGTTAGAATTGTGACAGAATCTGTGTTTTTACAGAGACACCTTCACTTGGTGCAGATGGTGCAAAGATGCCTTAGTATATATGAGAAACAGGTCCTGAAGTCTATGGAGGCTCTAGGTAATCCTGGTGAATGTAAAGCAGCCCAAAGGCTTTCCAAGTAAAAATTCCCTTCCTGTTGTATACAGCAATCAGTGGCAGTATTCCAGATCTTAATGCTTTTCACATAGGTGCCATTGATCTGTGAAACTAAGCCTGTTAACGTCCATCAGATTGTGGCTTACCAGAGAAATGGCTGTGTGAAGACCATGAATGAATCTCGTGGACCAGAAACAGTGAAAGGGTTTCAGCACCATATACCTGTACAAGTGGAGCAAGAAGAAAGTCCAGTGGAGAATCACACTAAGAAATCCAACAGTAAAGACCACTGCACTATTGAAATAAATGAACTAGAAACAAATGTGTAACTGCTGCACTCAGTGGTATCTCACACCCAGTGACCTGATACTCAATCTCTACCTCACAGCTGGAAGAGGGACTCTTTGCCTTGAACAGGAACACGTGGAATTATCGCCACCCTGCTTGTACTGGAGCTAGGAGACCAGCTGTGAATGTCAGGACAGGCACACAGCTTGCAAGAGATATGGGTTTCTTTAGGTGGAAGATTTTAATACTGAACAAATCACTAACGGACGACTACTGTTTTGTTCTGCACTCATTTGACTTCAATATAGTATTTGACTCCTTTGGCTTCTTTTTTTTAAAAGTTTTTTCTATTTGACCCTTTTTGATTTTCTAACCAAAGCCTTTTTTTTGTGAATCTCAGTAATTATGAACACTGTATTTATGTAACATTTTTGCTATGTGAAAATGTTTCACCAAAACTGCGGAAAATACTAATTTTGTCTAATATTCACTAAATATAGAGTTTGTGCTTAGCTTTAGAACAGCAGTAAGAAAATCACACTGATTTCCTGGTCTCAAGGGGTTACATCTATCACTACATAACACTCCAAGCAGAGGGGAAGCCAAGTGTGCGTTTGTGCATTAAGAGAATTCTGATGGGCAGCCTTCAGAGCCAGGCATTCAAGTGTGATACACAAAGAATTCCTAGGTCACTGCAGAGCACAGTTTGCCTTCCAAGTGCCAGATTTATTAACCTTTTTTTAACCTAATTCTTCAGTGCAGTCAGTCCCATGCACATGCAGTGGCAGAGGCGATGTGAGCCCTAATCCATAAGCACTGGTGCTAACGTGTCCTCTCCTGTAACCCATAGGCTGTTCTACTGTAAATATGTACAAACTCAAAGCTCAAGGTCATGATCCATGTGCTGCGTCCTAAGGGCAGACTGAACTCAAACTAGAACTCCAGGATGCGGAGTGATAATGGGGTTTGGGGAGGAGTTTGCTGTGGAAAATGCCTCGTTATTTCTCATAATCCAGTGGTTGGTCTACATGGACAGTTACTCCCTTTCCACTATCTACTGGATCTTTCAGTTACCATAAAATCTGCTGAGTATGTTTCCAATGTTTGTGATATAGAACATTTTTAATAAACCTGCCATTTAAAAACAGGCTGTCTGTGCATTTCTATTAGTGTCTGCTTAATTCTCTGCCAAAATGGAGAGTGGAAGTGAGGACACCTTTTGAAAAAATGGGATTGGATCCTGAGACTACATACCAGTTCATACCAATACACTTGACATGTTATATTTAGCTACTTCTGGCACAGCAGCCTCAGGTAACGTGTCTGGTACTCTAATATGCTCTTCTCATCTGAAGAGTAAAAATAATCCAGGCAAAAAGGATACTCCCTGCGTTCACCAGAAGCAGAAGTGCTTCATGCACACGATTAGTGGTTTTCCTGGGGTGTGCATATTCACTTTGTCTCTGAGGGCTCCTATTCAGACTATTTCTTATGTCATGCACTGATTACTTGCCTCAGAGCACTGGAGTAAAGGTAGTTTAATGATCAAGTAGTAAAGCCAGAAAGAACACACATACATCTCCTTTGTCTATAATGCCTCAGAAATTATGTCTCAATTTGCAAATACGTACAGTCGGTAACTATTTTCCTGATTTGACCCTAGAGTGAAAACAACACAGAACACAAAGAAAGGGAAGAACTGAGATGATTCAGAGCAATTTGCTCCAGAAGAAGTCCTGTAATGGACCTGCTCTACAGAGTGTCATTAAGACGAGTGATTTGGGAGAGCTGGGGCTGGTCTGTGCCTCTCTGAACAGGCAGAAGCACAAACTGACAAACCCAGCATCTGATACTTTTCATCTCAGCAGCACTGACAGTTCCAGGAGGTCCCCTTCGTCCCTCCCCAGCTGTCCATTCCTCCCTGCACTGCCCCTCCTCCTCTCCCAGCTGTACAGACCCAATTATTTATGAAGCCAGACAAAGAATCAGATGAGAAGTATTTTTAATTCAAACCAGTTCACATATGTTTTTTAGCATAGTCCTAACAGACAGTTGTGTCAACACAAGTGAAGGGGTGACACAGGGACAAGATCAAGCAGCCAGGGACGAAACAGGGCAGGGGCACATGGAGAGGGCAGGATCTCTGCCTGCTGACTCTGCCCACAAAGAGAGCATAAAGTTTCAACTTCACACAGTCAATTACAGCTACATGAAGTGATAGTATAATCTTGCCAGTCATCTATCAGTTTACAATCACTTTGCATAGATAAAAACGATGAAGAAAGAGGCCAAGTAGATCCAAGATTTGGAGTAAGTACTTCCAAACTAAGAGTTTTTGAAGAGCCTGCCCACACACCATGCCAACGGGTCATGGTCTGCCAAGCAGAAAGTGCTGCTGGCCTTACCCCCACCCTCTTCCCCAGCCACCTGCAACCTTTGGCTGACTACAAAGTGCAAATCCTTCTGCCTGCTTGCCTGAGACAGCTCACTTGGTCTGAAACTCTTCAGTGTAACCATGTCTCAAGAGGTCTAAGTCAATTCCAGTGCTTAAGAGGCTGCAAATTCTACAAGGACAACTTCAGATGAGATAAAGCAGCAGAGACCAGAAGAATCAGTCAGTTGTGCTGCACAAGTCCTGCACAGCAAAGGAAACCACAGTTCTGCCCATTATGCTCTGGCAAGCAGATAATGTGGAAGTCTCACGTGCTAAGACATATTTTTATGGAATCAACAGGCTGTTTTTATAATAGCTTTCTGCATTCAAACACTATTCAAAGAGTGTTGAGTTTTGCTTTGCAAATTTGAAATGCATTATGGCTTTTACATTATTGTGTTTGGATCTTTAAAACTCTGGGTTTACACCACTATGTGCCTCCCATTCACCTGGGAGGAAGGCAGTGGTCCAGTTTCTCACCTGATCTTTATCATTTGGGGTATGAACTGCTGCTTCCTAGAGCCTTAAGGCACTTTGGTTCCTTGCTCTGGTACACGTGGCTTGTTGCATTGTGACCTTGACTGGGGCATCTGAGTGCTCCTGCAGGCACCACTGTGAGCTGGGGAGAGGCAAACACTGAAATTATGAGAATTTTTTATGGTAAGTTTTCCTCCATTTAGCTATTTTTTGTGTCTCATGGTGTGTGTTTTCAAGCAGCTTGATGCAGAGTGCAATTAGGAGAGCAGTAGGTTCCATAACATATTTGTATGCATGGATCTGTTCAAATTTTCCAGCTATAATCACACTTCCTTCCAACAAAAATAGCAAAGCTGTTGATTATCAAGTTAGAGTGCAAACTTTCTGTTGGTAAACATGTTTCTCCTACTTTCTTCAGAGCATAAAAACAAACATGTGACCTTTATAGTCTCAAAACTTTTATATTAAAAAATCAATCAACCAATCAATCACTATTTATAACAGTTTGCATGGAATACTTTCAAGCATATGTGGAAAGAACATATTTCTTAACTGGCAACATTCAATCTTATTTTGAAGTTGCCTCCCTCTGCTAAAAAGAAAGGGAACTGAGCCAATTAAAGTATACGCAAGGCACCCTGGGGAAGAGTCTTGAGGAGGGAGAGAAGATAATTAAAAAAGGTGGTGCATTGTATACAGCTATGGAAGAAATAATTTGGGAAGTCTCCCAAATTGACACATACTTATCAGAGGCAGTTGTTTTATGCTTGTCAATTTGCAACTGCATTGCTCTGATGATACTACTGAGAGGAAAGAAGCCATTCCAGATTGTTTTGGCATAAAACATCATTAAAGACATATTTAAACAGGTTCTTGCCAATGCCAAGGAAGTTTTGAAGTGTTGAATTGTTGTAAAAAATCCTTGTGCAAGAATTAGAACTGGGATAAAGAGACACAACCAGAGCACTTACACATCCAGTTAACTCCCAAGAGTTTTTGGCTGCCAACCCAAATATGGAAGTTTATGGAACTAATACAGTTATTCATATTCCCAGCTAATCTTAGTTGATTTCACTTAAATGACTTAATTGCAGCTAAGCTTATTTCTGCCACCTGAATATGCATCCCAACATGCAAATAAGATGATCTAAATAATTAGCCAAAACATTAAATTGTAGATACCCTCCTTGCTTTAGCAGGAACTCTAAAGCGCTTAGAAAATGCCGTAACTCTGTAACATCCCCATTTGATGAGCTCTTGCCTTCAATTCACAACAAACATTACTTTTATTCCCTTTGTAATGACAGAGAACTGATTTGTAATACTTTCAAAGCAGACAGAAAGCTTCATCTTCCAGCCAGATGGACAGTCTTGGAAATGACCTCAGTCCTTTCTGTGCTTTCCATAAAATGAGGTAACTACCAGCAGAAGGTGGTTGATGTGTGCAAGCAAAATGTGTAGCCTGGGAATTGAGTTGAATTTGGAAAACTCAAGGTGCCTTTGATCTTACCCAACACTAAGTACTCCCGTGTCTGTGCCTCTGCTGAACACCCAGGTGTGTTTTTACAGCAAGGCAGCTCTTTCATTACAGACTCAGTGGCAACGAGGAATTGCTGTTTTTCTCCTGCAGGCACAGAGCTGGCCGAGACTCCAGCCCTCCAGCTGAGGACTGAGCACAGGGAGGAGACACAGCAATGAAAGTAAAGCAGGGAGAGAAAGCAATGAAGGTTTTACTACAGGGGTGCTACTGTTGTCTGTCTTGCATTGGGAGAACACATCCTTTTGCAATAATAATGGCTGGAAAATATCCGACTTTGCTGCATTTGGAAAGGACAAATTTAAAGCATCCATTCACTAAGGGCCAAGCTGCAAATGAAATATATGCATTAAAATTCTCTCTTTAGCCTGTGATTTCAGCTGCAAATAAGAAGGTGATAGATGCTCAAAATTACATTCCTCACTAACTGCTTTGGAACATACTGATTGATACTTGTGCAATTTATAAGAGGTCTTGTCCCACAAAACCCCAAATGGATGAGATCAAGAGAATGGGAAGGGTGGTCACTGCTTAAGGTCATTCGTTATTCACTCAGACTTCTCATGTGATCTCCTGGTCAAGTGACCACAAGAATGCAGGGTTTGCTTCCCATCTATAAACAGAGAAAAAGTGCTTTTCTGATTCAACAGGGTGATGCATGGCAAGGATAAATGAGCTGAAGACTGAGACAGTTATGCAACACATTAAAGAGGACTCATATGATTACACTGGATCAGCCACTTCTATCTCTCTGGAAGCACAGGATCACTACTCGCAATATTCACAGGATTGCCAGGCTTCTGTTTTCAGTGACAAAACCTCAGACTCCATCGTTTACAAAGTAGCAACAGTTGCATCTTCACTTGCCTGGAAGACGATATACAGGAAAGGATTTGGCACAGCTGAGATTTCTGGCAGATTTGTATCACAGGATATTTTAGGCATTTTACAGGCTGTCACCGTAAAATCACAGCAGTCTGTTACTGAGACAATGGTATTTTGGGGATCGAGTACAGAAGGCTTTGAAAAGACAAGATGGGGAGTATTGACAGGGGAGGAGGAAGAATGTGCAACCACTTCTTCTGCAATAGAATCAAACCTCCTCTCCTGGCTGGCTCCAAAATGAGCAGGTACCAACAGCTGGGGATGCAGGGAGGGAGCAGGGCATCCCTCTCCTCCCAGAGTTCCTGCTCGTGGACGGCCACTAAAGGCAAGTCTGCAGGTATCCACAGGTATCCCTTCCCAGCTGTCCTTCCTTTCCAAACCAGCACAGAGCATTCAGCTCAGCACAAGAACAAGGAAATGTTCCTGAAGTCATTACAAAACTCTAGACTTCCCATTTCACTGGGAATTACAGGTGTGCTCAGGTAGGTCACACTTGTGCTTTTCATGTTTCATAAGAGTTTTTGTTCTGCAAGGTACAGAGTTCTGCATCTGTAGCTCTGAGGGCAGTCATCTTTCATCACACAGAGGTATCTGCATTTCATTTAGGAATTAAAGGCATGTTTCTATATTTCTGCACACAACAACAGCTGAACGCCAGGACTTGACCCACCACATGAAACTCACTGATGTAAATTGTTGCTTTTGAACTTTCCTAGTAAGGATTTAATAACTCAAGCTCCCCCCCACCCCCCCAAAAACCAGGTATTTTAATAAGATGGAAAAAGCAGGGGAAGCAAAACAAGAAGTGTTTTATGTTCACAGATATCTCACATTACATCTGCTACAAATACTATATGGGCTAAATGGCAAAACCAAAAGAAAAACGAGACTGACCTTGAGATGTTTCATTATGATTTCATTACTTCTAGTGGTTTTATTGGGTTTTACCACTAGGCTATTAAAAACATATGGAAAGTACACAGAACTAAGCCAAACTGAGCATTTTCAACCATAATCTTCCATCTTTTTTTTTTCCATTTAAATACTTTAAATGTTTCTTTAATTTAATTTCATGAGATTTCTTGAAAACAAACTCAAAGTGCAGAGATTTGAGTAGTCTATATCGACAATTTAATCACCAGAAGTATAATCTTTGTTTTAGAATAAATCATCCAGTCTTCTTGATTTTTGTTTTTACTAGGAGAAAGGATTTCTCTGACATGAAATCCTTCCTAACCAAATACCTGGGGAGGCAGGAATCAGAATGGACAGGAGAGTGTCAGTCCAGCACTATGGTTGGATCTAGCTCTAGCAGGAAGTTTGGAAAGGAAGTTTAAAAGCTCTGCAGTTGGGAGAATTTGCACAGTGACTGCTTCTTCTGAGCCATTGTTTTCTCAGTGGTGCTCAGCACAGGACTAATGTACAGCTCCATAAATTTCACAAAAGGTATTAGAGATGATCTGCATCCCAGAGCAGTTTGATCGTTCCCGCTCTGAAAGCAGGTGGGAACAACCTGGGAAGCTCACTTTGGTTGTTTCTACCTGGTTTGGCACTCGAAGATTCCCTTTGGTTCTTCATAACAGCTTTACAGAGAGAGCAGGGAGAACCAAAGCAAGCCTTGCAGTGTCAAATCCTATAACCTGGGGATGATGAGGGTGCCCCATGGTACAGCAACTCTACTGTCTTCCACACATCAGTGAAGGGCTTTGAGTTTTATCCCACTGCTGCATTTGAATTAAACAAACACAATCCCACCACAAAGAAGAGGAGAGACCTAGAGTGCTCTGTAAGTAGTCAAAGTTAATGTTAATCCTTTATAAAAGATGTAACTTAAGATTTTTTAAACCTAATTTATGTGATGACTGTCAACAAACACACAATTATATCACAAGTAATAAAAGCATAAGTCTCATTGATTTCTTGTATGCAACTGGAGCTGAGAATAGTGAAAATCAATATAAATTTTTATCAGAAGCAACGTTCTCGGCAGTATCATAACCATATGCTAAAAACAGATTCTGGAACTTTTCTGGGGAAAACTTGAGATAGCCTGTACAACTGTGCCTTAAAACAGTGTTTGCCTGACTCAAAACCATTTAAAGAAGGGCTGTACTGATGGACTGTTTAATGTCCTTGGATACTACTGAAGAATTTTTATGGAAATACTTTGTATACTGGATTATTAGAACACATTTATCATCCATTGCCTCCACATATATCTCACAGCTGGCTGACTTCACAATAGCAGCATGAATCAGAGCTACAGGGCACACCAATATTTTCCTCACTAAAGGAAATGGAGTTCTTTAGGGAATTCTCTCACTGTTCTTGCATTAGCAACGTAATAAACCAACTAGAATGACCTTCATAAATTAATCTCTCTAGAGAAAGAAGTATCTTGAAAAAATAAGGCTAAATTCGTATTATGTAAAACTCTATATATGTTTAAGTTTTTAGGACAACTATTCCCAAACCTGGGAAAAAAGACTCACCAATATTCCAGCACGGTGAAGTCAATCAACACGATATTGAACTATACCGGAGATGCTTTCCAAGAGACTGCTTCCCATCAAAAAATACTATCTGTAAAATATTTTATTATTTTATTATTAAATAACAATAAAATTGCTTGGGTTTTTTGTAAGCAAAATTTGTAAAAAAGTTAATGGGCTCAGTCAACAGGGTGCAAGCAGCATAATAAGCTGTATACACTCCTATTGATCATCAGGAAATACTGTCAAGAGAGAACAACCATAAAGTTTTGATCAGACCCCTCCTGCCTCCCTGCTCTGTGTGCATCACTGGGAAGCAGAAGAAATGGCAGTGGGGTCCCAGGAAGGAGGATACTTCCCATTCCCATCCTCTTTGTTAATGCAGGTCCATAGCAACCCCCTGCTACTCCAGCTCCTCAGCCTGCTCTGGAGAAGTCCCCTCTATCCATCTTGCACAGCAGCAGAAGAGGAGGAGGAGGTTTGTAGAACAGATGTCTCAGGAGCAGCCCTGCCAGCCCAGCAATTCAGCACCTGCAGGAGCTGGAGGATCCTTTCCCCAACTGCCCTTTTAATGTACAATCCTGCAGGATTTATGAGCTGCCTGTCCCAGAGCCCGTGGCAAGGAGTGCAGCTGTGAGCCCTGGGGAGCAGACCCACAGGGACACTGTCCCACTGCTGGGGACACTGTCCTGCTACCAGGGACACTGTCCCACTGCTGGGGACACTGTCCTGCTACCAGGGACACTGTCCCACTGCTGGGGACACTGTCCTGCTACCAGAGACACTGTCCCACTGCTGGGGACACTGTCCTGCTACCAGGGCTGCCATCAGTTCCACAGGAGCCACCACTGCTCCCACAACAGAGCTCTTTGCAGCTTCCCCACCACATCACCATTCAAACTCCATCTGAAGTTTTCCTTTGGAGGTTTGTTGTGGTTTGGTTTTTTTTTCCCACAGAATCACAAAATGGTTTGGGTTGGACGGGGAATTTGAAGATCACCCAGTTCCAGCCTACCTGCCCTGGGCAGGGACACCTTCCACTACCCAGGGATGGGGCAGCCACAGCTTCTCGGGGCAACCTGTGCCAGGGCCTCACAGTAAAGAATTTCTTCCTATATCTGATTTAAACCTCCTCTCTTTCAATTTGAACCCGTTCCCCCTTGTCCCGTCGCTACACGCTCTTGCAAATAGTCTTGCCCCATCTTTCCTGATTAAAAAGCTTTTAAACTCATTTTTCCTCAGCAGAATATCTACGCAGTGCATGAAGCACCCGTTTATCAATAAATACATCACTCAGACCCCGACCGCCCCGGCAGGGCGTGGTGCAGGGTTCCTCCCACACCACGGGGCACTGTGGCCTCCCTCCCTGCCCTCATGGCCGGCCGTGTCCCCACAGCTCACCCTGCTCCACACGAGGCCTTCCCTCCACGGGGGACCCTGCTGGCGCCGGGGCAGCCTCGGCCCTGTGCCATCTCCCTGTGCCATCGGCCTGTGCCATCGGCCCTGTGCCATCTCCCTGTGCCATCGGCCTGTGCCATCGGCCCTGTGCCATCTCCCTGTGCCATCGGCCTGTGCCATCGGCC
>VWZF01006639.1:2231191-2253583 GCA_013396755.1 Sclerurus mexicanus
CCCATGTGGGACTATCCTCCCCCTCTGGGACCCTCCTGCCCCTGTGGGACCCTCCTGCCCATGTGGGACTATCCTCCCCCTCTGGGACCCTCCTGCCCTGTGGGACAGCAGGAGGAGCCCTCTGGTTCTGTGGGAGTGGAAAGCAAAGGAAAACAGGATCCCGAGGTCCAGCCTGACCCCCAG
Organism: Sclerurus mexicanus; assembly: GCA_013396755.1. Lineage (NCBI taxonomy): Eukaryota > Metazoa > Chordata > Aves > Passeriformes > Furnariidae > Sclerurus > Sclerurus mexicanus. The sequence continues at coordinate 2,231,375 of VWZF01006639.1, forward strand.
CCCCTCACAGCACCCAGGGGAGGCAAAGGGCATAGCCCCGTGTGGGGAGGTAAAACCTCTGCGGAACAAACAGCTACCCTGGGCTTTTTTTCCCCAGAAATACACAAATAACAAACCGTGGGGTTCCCTGAGGGGAGTGAGGTGGGGCAGGAGCGAGGGGAGGGCAGGAGTGGGCAGGGAGCAGGCTCTGGGTGCCCCGTTCCTCGTGAGGGGGTGACACTGGGGCAGGATCCCCAGGAATGGGGATGAGGGACAGGATGGCTGGCCATGGGGCAGGATCCCCAAGGAATGGGGATGAGGGACAGGATGACTATTGAACGGCCCNGCGATGGGGCAGGATCCCCAGGGGGGGGGATGAGGGACAGGAGGGGTTGGCATTGGGGCAGGATCCCCAGGAATGGGGATGAGGGACAGGATGGCTGGCCATGGGGCAGGATCCCCAGGAATGGGGATGAGGGACAGGATGGCTGGCCATGGGGCAGGATCCCCAAGGAATGGGGATGAGGGACAGGATGACTATTGAACGGCCCATTCATATGGAGACACAGATGGGCTCTGTGCTCACCATCTGAAATAAAAGCTCATTATCCAGGGGCTATTTTTGGCACCCGATTAATTCTTTCTAGCTCACATGCTGCATTTGTACTCCTGTTGCTGTGAAAAACCGTAGCTCGGAAAAATCCCATTCCCCCCCATTTTGTGCAGTATCTTCTGTCATAGGAAAAAGTGGTTTTTAAAAGAAAAACAGCAAATAAACTCAGACCTCAGTCTGCATGCAGACCACGCAGGAATACTAAGCATGTGCAAATGCATACTTAGGGATAAAGTTGCCAGCTGAATGTTTTAGACTTCAAGTTTTCACTGTTCATACAGGTATCTCAGCCCTCAAACCTTTCTCTTCTCTTTCCCAGTCCAAGCAATTCACAGGAGGAAAGTTACATGAAAACAGCATTTGTGTTACCACTTTGTGGCCTGAGAAAATGCCAGCTTCCCAGCTCTCGTTTTCACTAAAGGAAATAATAAAATTAGAGCCTGTTCATGGGTCCTGCTCCACCCATGGTCTGGCCTGGACCTTTGGATTACAGGTACCACCCCCAGTCAAAAAAACAGGGGCTTAGGCCTGTGGACTTCTGACTATTCCTCCTTGTCTCTCATGGAGCCTGACACTCCTTTAAAAGAAAGAAAGAAACTTTTATTTCAGTTTGACAGTATTATATCCAATGTCAGAGGTGCTGATCATACCAGGTAAGTGAGGAATCAGGCCTGTGGTTCTCCCTCATCAATCTCTTACACAACAACCAAAAGACATTCCTCTTGTGGGGTTTTAGTCTTTTTCTGGGAAAGAAAAGTCTTTTTTTTCTTTTTTTTTTTAATTTCTGCTGAAAAATATTGTCCTATTTAAAGGGCAGGTTCAGCACGCATTTATTTTGAAATAAACTTGGATAAAGGTTTCCCAACTCTGCCTGGCCTACATGATACACTCCTTCAGCTGTAGGTGGGTCTCTTTCAATAAACTGCTCTGTTTCACCAAAGACTGGTGAAACTTTCACTGGTGTTTGCTGGAGATAGCAATTGACTTCTGTAAACATTTTATGTAGAAATCTATCCCAGTATCAGGAAAGTGATTTTATTACTCAGCTGTATAGCTGATATTCAAAAATATGGGCTTCTGCAGGTTTTAGGTCCAAGCTTTTAATTTTTTGAGGAAGAAATCTTTCCTTCTATGATTGATGGTTGTGTTGAATTGTCTAAGGTAGGAAACAACAGCTTGAAATTACTGTCATGTGCTATGGGAACCCAAAGGGAGAGTGTGGAACAAGATCTTCTCCAGCAGGAAAACAGCTGGTAAAAAATTAAGCCAACTGTGTTTCCAAGTAAATCCTGGAATGCAGTATGCAAAACAACATGTGTTCCATCAGAAATCCTCAAAAGAAAAGGCCATTTCCTCAAGCAGATTAGATGTCTCAGATGAAGGACATTATAACCAACTAAGAAACTTGTACCTCTGTGGGTCTTCTTTTCCTTGGTTTCCTTATTTTCCATGACTCCAACAGGAGATGAGAGTACTCAGCATCAAAAAATGGGTGAGGCTTTAAGAGAGTATGACAGCAGGCACAGTCTCCAGACCTGAACTAAGCAAAGGAATTTCTCTTGACACTTCACAGTTTTCTCCTAGGACAGCCCACACTCACTTCTCTCTTCTACATCGTTATTCTCACTCCTGACTCTTAATGTGAATAAGAAACACTGTGTGAAAAATTCATCCACATATATTACACTTCATACTGTCACTCCATCCCATACCTTCAGAGACATTCACACAACTGCCACATGGGCAAACAAGAGCAAACAGAAACTTCACCAAAGCTCTGGAAAGCACACATACAGATTTTATATATATATATATATTCACAAGAGCAATTGCTTTATCTTAAAACCTTTCTAAAACAGGACTATACTGCAGGCTTTGGCAGTAGAGATAAAATATTCTGGGATCCAGCCTTACTTTGTTTTTCTCATCCAAATATACACATTGTTATAAGAGAGGAATAGTTGCATCCAGAATTATTAGTGTTGCTTGACGACCAAAATGCCTCATACGCCACTCTGCACATGAAACTACTGCAAATATTCATCTTGCCTGATCAACAACAGCTTCTCTGGGGTGGAGGAAAAGAAAAGAAGCTTATACATGGTTCACTTAAAATGCAGTGACAAAAATGGCATTTGAAGGCATGTGTTGAAAACAGTCCCATATTGTTATTACAGATGGAAACAGCGAAGGGAGAGAAACAGAAGAAACAAAAGCCAGCTTTTGTGAGTTCCCGAGCAATCCGTTATGATCCTGGGTCTTGTATAAGATGATTTGGAAGCTTTGGAAAGGCATTCAGGGTCTCTCCCTGAATAAGGCACTGTAACACACTGTCTTGCAGGAGCCTGGCTCAGCGCCGTGACAGTTTCTGCGTAATTCATTGCACGTTTTGCTAAGTGTTCTCTGTATATCTATATGGATATATACACATAGACATAGATGTAATTTTCCGTATGTTTTCCTGCAAAACAGAAAAATAAAATAAAGTACATAATGCAATACAGAATTCAGAATTAGATAAACTTAGTGCCTGCTGACATGTCACACTTGCCCAAACTAAACCAATGCACTGATTTTGAAGTTATATGTACTCTAAGTCTGCAGATACAAATTTCTTCCCTCCCAAAGTTTTCACACAGCCCAGCCTGGAGGTCTAATGCGTGACTTTCCAAGTAGCTTCTGCCCCTTTCAAGTCCCACCATCTTTTAAGCCTATTAGCACTATTCCCAGCAATTCCTTGTGTCACTCCCTGTGATAAAATGTGTATTAGGGTGAAAGCTAATTTTTTTGCTCACTCTCAAAGTTTAAATCACCAGAAGTGAAAAGTGGTCCTGAACCTCATCATCTTTGAACATAAGATGCCTAAGAGATGCATTAAGCAGACCACTATTCTCATGAAAAAATGAGTATTCATCAAACATCATTCTCCTTTCATCTTTTCTTCTGCAGCTGAAAAGAGATTCAACTACAGAGACTATTCTTCCCATAAGAAATACACCAAGTACAGCATCATCTTCCCACTCCAAGTGGTCAGTGATTTAAGTACTGCTTGAGACAGGTTGTAATCTTAGGGCCGTGTTTAACAGACAATGGGTCTAATCTTACTTCATCTAATTTTTTTAATCCATTTTCACATGGTCTTCTGCATCAGTGAGTTCCACAGTTTGTTCTTTGTTCTTTTGAGCTAGTTGCTTAAAACTTATCCCGAAGCACCTTCTCATTTTTTGCTATCAGAATTAGTAAACAAGGACCTTTCTATTTAACTATTGTGTCTGCTGTATAAATTGGAATTATTTACACGAGTCTGAGAATTGGGTCCTTGAACTATAGTTGTTACCTCCCACATGATGTGATTGTGTGAGTTCACATTTTATCTCAGTTCTTCTTCCTCTTCCTCATCTTCCATTTCCTCTTCTGACTCATCCTTATTCTTTGAGCTGTTGCTGAATTCAAGGTTTCCTTCAATATCCAGTACCTGTAAGTGCTTTAAGTTTTGGAAGGTACTTTCTTTCAGTGCTCCAACTGCAATCTTATTGAACCTGTAAACAAGCAAAAAGGACTCTCCGTTAAAATAAACCCATTTTTTTATATCCAACACAGAAATGAGGAGACCAGGAGGAAGCCATTCTGCAGGTTTACTCTAACTTTACACTGACCCACAACACCACTCTAAAAGTGCTGACTCCTCTGGATGGGGGGAAGGGAAAAAAATCATTATATTGGAATTCCTCCCCCACAAATTCTTTTTCTTGCTGTTCTGCTTTCGCCTTCCCAGAGAGGAAAGGCATCTGCTCCATAGCCCACATTTCAAACTGTAACTTGATTTTTCATGAGACTCTCTGTCACCCCTCAATAGTTTAATTCTTCACCCACAAAAGTCAAAATACTGGTACCAAATATTCCTTAGAAACAAAGGAACACACGATAACTTTTTATCTGTTATTTGGGTTTCCAGGAACACAAATAAACTAATCTGCAGTTTAAGAACCTCTCACATACACTGCTTGGTCTGTTACTCTTGAACACACTTAAAATGGCATTCTGTCTAATATTCCACATGTATATTATTGTTTCACAGCACTGCAGTGATTAATGGCCTCCCATTAAAAAATACGACTTAGCTTGGGTGGAGTTGCCTCCTAAATATGTTAGCAAAACTGTTTTGCAAATTCCTTTCTTCTTTATATAGAAATATAGAATGTGGTATGTGGTTTCTGGTTCACGTCCAAGCATTCACTAAAATCTCATAAATGTGAGCAGCTGAATAGACAGACTGCTCTAATTTACACCAGACTCTGTAATTTTATTTGCTTGGTATGGAATCATTCATCCAAAAAGGTATGCTCCAGAATTATTCAGAACTACAGGGCAGTTTAGTTGCATACAGATAAAATAAGACCATATTTAGTCTTGTGCAGACTAAGCTTTTTGAACGCATCCATTGGATCAGCTTAATCAAATATTCTATAGGGATTCATAAATTACTTCTAATAAATATTTTCAATAATATGCCACCAGATTAAAACTGAATATATTACTGGGGCAGATTCTTGCTTCAATTCTTATAGTATAAAGCTCTGCTTAAATCAGCTACATTACTGTGAGTTTACATTATATGTAAAAAAGGTCAGTAACTGTCACCTATAAGAAAAAGGTCCTCATCCAACTGACCGAGTTGGGGAAAAACCCAGCAAAGTTTCTAATCTGAGTCACGTAGTTGTCACAGTTGCAACTCACCACTTGTTTCTGACAAAACTACCAAGGGAATGTGCACAACTTCAAGATTAGTCCCACACCCCTCGCTGGAGGGGGATTTTTTTGAAGTCCAGGGCCAACAGACACAGGCAAAGCTGTGCTCCTACAAGTGGATTGTAAACTTCTGGCTTGCAGCTGAATATTGGAATATGACATAATGTTCAACATTAATTTCCTAGAATTACTAACATGCCCGATCCATTCTAATAAGCACAGAAAAGACAAGCTCTCTCAACAGAAAGCGTTTATTATGTGTATCCATGTCTTTCCTCAGCAGATGAACATAGTTTCATCACATATTACTATAAAACAAAATTGCTTAATAAGAAAGTTAGCCTTTTAAACACTTCCTAAAAAATAAGCAATTATAAGGTAGATGAAGAAATAAAAAGTCTTGTGTGTTTTAGTGGAAGCTTGACCTTACCTGAGGTAAATCCCCTTTATTTTGGGTGTGGATTCAAAAGCATTCTCTGAAACTGTTGTGATCTTGTTGTTCTGGAGATACAGATACTCCAGAGATTCTGGCAGACCCAGTGGGATAGATGTCAACTGGTTGCCAGCCATGTCTAGTGACTGCAAGGAAGAGACAACAAGGGGTCAAATAAATAACTGAATTTAAATATTAGAAACACTCCAGAACAGAGTTAAGTTTGAAGCTGTATTTATTATAGCATCAATTAAATTAATCTGCTTCTAATTTGCATCAAGGTAAGTGTGGCCAAGACAATTCTGCTCTCTTACACTGCTATTTAGCATCCTGATTTCACACCAGACATCAAACTGGTTTGTTTCAGAGCTCCAACATTTCTTTATCTCTGTCCCCAGGCTCTAGCCCATGCCTGCTTTAAGTAAATTAAGACCAGGCTGGGTTTCAGATGTGCATGAGAATTCCTTGGAAGCTGCTACTGCAAACACTTCACTGGCTAAGGTTAGTGACTAGGCACAGTTACACATAAAAACATCTGGAAATATTCTGACATGGAGAATGCATGAAGACATCAGGACTAAAGGTCATTATCACTTCTCCTTAATTTTATGCAAGAGAATGGATCCATAGAAGCGTTTTGTTATCCTGTATTGTAGCATTTTCATAGCACCAAGCTGACACACACCAGTTACACACTATTCAAAGCTACACTTCTGCAAACAGCTGTCATGATTCTAGTGCTTTTATTCCCCACGTAATGCCAGTCTGGCAAACAATTATCACAGAAACATAGAATCATTTAGGTTGGAAAAAAGCTTTAAGATCATTTGAGCCCAACTGTTTACCCAGTGCTGCCAGGTGCATTATGGGAATGTCTTGTTTTGCAGTTGCAGAAAGTCTCCAGTGATTCCCATGGAAACAGTGAGGACTGAAGCCTTTACTAAGTACATGCACGACCAGGATCTTACGTGATGGCTTTTCAGTCAAATGCACTCCAGTGCACCAGCTCAAAAACCAATTGCATACTTAGGCCCTTAATGATAAAAATATTCAGCTATAACTATCACAGAAACAACTAATAAAGAGTCACACTGTTCCAAAAAAAGCCTGAGCCAAAAATGCACCATTAGTCCCACAAAATTTTAAGTGTGTGTTGTTATCTGAACCCTTTTTGATGTGAATGGAGTTTGCTGTAGGGCAGGTCCAACTGCAGGGCCAATGTTGGATTCAGCAACACATCACTCTGGCTTCACACTGAGGAGTGACAAGGGAGTGACAGTGGAATTAAAGTCCCATGAAGTAGCTGTGAATGGGCCCATGAGAAGGAAAGCTCATTCCAACCAACAACTCAGGATGCCTAACATGTCTCATGATCCATTTTTTTGTTTGAAAATAAAATAACCTACATTTTATTAAGGAACTGCAGAAAAAGCAATCCCAGCATCTGTAATTCTCAACAGCATCTTCCTTCCAGGCTATTTTCATGTTAGGTACATCTGCATGCACACACACACACACACACACACGAATGAGGCACCAAACAAATGCAAAGCGTATTATTAAATCCACGGACCAAATCTGCAGCTGGGGCAAACCAACAGCTCTACAGATACTGTTGCTGCATTGCTGATTCATATTAACTGAAGAACGAGCTATTGCTTACTTCCAGAAACAACAAAAAGGGAAATGTTCACATAGATTAATGTTTGGATTGCCTGAAAACGCACTGGCGGCCGGTGTGGCATATGGTCCATGTCCCTTATCCCTGATCTGCTCTGAGATGTGCACACTTCGCCTGCACAGTGACCATATGCACCCTCAGTGCTTGCCATATGACATAGGTAATACCTTTCACTGCAGGAAAGGGGCTGTTGCCTAAAAGGAAATGCAGACAAATCCTTCAGCCAGCGTAACAATTTTGAAAGGTCATTTTGAACAGCACAAATGTGATTGTTCCAGCCTGCCTTATGGTTTGTGTTTAACTTTCTCCAACAATTAAGCAAATGAGAAGACTGCTGATTGAATCCAGACCTCCTAGCTGCTATCCAGGTGCCTTAGCCAGCTGAGCTGCTAAATCCTACAGCTTGGCTTGTCTGACTATAAGCTGATGTGGGGGCTTTGAGAATTAAGAGTGTTTTTGTTTATGCATTCCTTCCTCCTGCTGTCTCTATTCAGAGCTGATTTTAAATCTTTTGGGAGACAAGCTATTTGAAAGGCCTAATTTCAGTTTTAATGACAACATTCACTAATGTTTATCTGAAAATATAGGACACTGCTAGGGTTCAGAAGGAAAGCTGTCTTTACATTCCCCAGAATTAGCAGCTCATGGTGGGCCAATACCCTGCCAGCAGTGGGAGGTGCCCACCCTCTGGCACAACAGCACATCATTTCTATCTACAAACAGGTTGTGTAGCACTTGCAATGCAAGCCCAAAACATGAGGACCAAGCACATCTAGCAATGGTGTTATGCAATTTGGCTTAGGCAGACAGATGAGGACATCAACATCACTAAAACAATTAGAGGAGGTGATATTTCTACCTGAAGACTGCTGAGTTCTCTCCAAGCTCTTGAATAAATTGAGTTTACTTTCAGTTTATTGTTGCTCAGATACAGTTCCCGCAGTTTTGTCATCCCAGACAAAGTCCCTTTTGGGATGATGCTTATCTCGTTCTCCTTCAGCTTCAGGACCTGCAAGTTCTTTGGAAAGCCAAAGGGCACTGTGTGGAGATTGTTTCCAGAGAGATCCAAGGACTTTAGTTGCCTCAGCTTACGGAATGCCTCCCGATGGATCTGGGGACTTTTGAGCTTGTTGTAGCTCAGGTTCAGCTCTTCGAGGAAGTAAGTGGTAGCAAAGTCATTCCTGTTAATCTCAGAGATCTGGTTGTGAAGGATCATAAGTGTTTTCACGCGCCGGGGCAGCCCACTGGGAATCCTTTCCAGCATGTTGTTGTACAGGTGGACAGTGTGCAGCTTCTTTAAACCCTGGAAGGCTAATGGGTGAATACCTCGGGCTCTTAATTTGTTATTGTGGAGCAGAAGGTACTCCAGGTTCTTAATTTGGGTCAACACATCTCTGTCAATCACCTTAATTGCATTCTTCTCCAGATGGAGGAGGATGATGTTTCGAGGTAAACCACTTGGGATTTGTGAGAGGTTATTGCTGGACAAATCCAGATATTCAAGACTAGACAATTTCCTTGGGAAAGGAGGAAAGAAAACATTCTCCATTTAGATTCTGCAAGGTGAAATGATAACCAACTTCCTCTAGGATTTCACAATCTTTGTTTCAGAGTCTTTTTACCCAGCACAGCTCCCATGACTGCCTGCCCTTTCTTGTCTCATGATATGACTGATGTGCACAGCAAAACAGGGAGCTCCTGTGTTGCCATTAGGGATTAGGACTAAGCACTGCCATTGCTCCCCAGTCACACCTGCCACAGTCCACAGACAGTCGACCTGAGATCAGTTTTGCAGTCACTGTTCTCTCATTTGACACCACAGTGAACAACTACCACAAGGAAGGTGCCATGGGAACACGGTGAGAGCACAAAACTGAACTCTTGGTTCCACAGAAACAAAGTCTGAGCATGAGCAATTTCTGTCTCTCTGAAAGGATATGCTGAAACTGAAAAGCAGGTCTGCTTTTGAGATAATGAAATGTTACTCTTACGAAAAGCAGAAACGCTAACCCAGTGTCCTAGGCTAAGGTAGTGAACTTCTCCCGACCTTCCAGCATTATGGAAGTGAGTCAGGGCTAGAGCTGCTTTGTGTAAGCTACTGAATCTGGATTCCATGGTCTCAGTTGAAGCTAAATTAAATCCTCAGTTCAAGCACTTATACCAACTGGATGTGGATCAATGGTACTGTATGCCAGGACTGAGGAACCCTGGATTGCCTTGCATTTGAAGTCAGTTTCTCAGTTCAAATGAGACTTTCCATCCGCATGGCACTACATAACCCAGTGCAGATGACTAGGAAGTTTTCAGGAAATGTGAAAACTAATGCATTAGAGAAATTACTTATGGGTTACTACACTGCTATTCACAGCTATCCAAGCATCCTCTGAATGAACAAATACACTCTTTGGGCAAAGAACTTCATTACTGCAATTGGTAAGGTCTCCCCAGCTTGGGAACTTCTTAACAGAAATTATACGTCCAACATGACATGGAGGTGGACAGATATAGTGAACTATTAAGGAAGGTTTCAGGGAGTGGGAAATGGAAAAGGAAAGTGCATTTTCATTTCTGGAGATCAGGAGAGCTTATGGAACCAAGTTATGGGCAGGACTGATTATGTGCTCTGGATTTTCAGGTAAGACAAAGACAGCACTCAGAGCAAGCAGAGAAATAACTGTTAACTTCTTGAAGTGCTAAGTCCCAGGCTAAATTTAGGACAGTCAAAGGCTATTTCTGCTGCACCAGTCTGTAGCAAAGCTTTTGCAGCCATCTGGCTATTGAGCAGCACCACTGCATCCCTGACTGCTCCAGCAATGCCCTGCACTGGGATGTGGCTGGGCCAGGTGAATTCACAACTGTGGCTGTGGCTGCTTTCAAGTCACCTTCACAGAAACACAGAAGTGACTTTAGCAAAGCTGAAGGTCTGGCCTTAACTTCCAGTGAACTGCCCTAGAAACTGCAAAGTCCCAAGCAAGCGCAGTTCTGGTTTGGGAGAACAGAGACTGGCTGACAACGTTGTTCTAGGTGGCTTTTCCCAGAAGGCCCTTAGTACCTGATGTGACAGGGGCTGTGCCAGTCAGGGCTGGTGTTCAGTCTTTGTGTAAAACTACTCTGCAACCACTCACCCAGCCTTTTGCTTTGGAATGGCAGAATCTGAATCTAAGATTTAGCAGCAAAATGCACAGTGTCATTCAGCTTTTAACAAATGTACTTTTTACGATGCCCTTTGTTCAGTCTCTGCATGACTGTACCCCAGGAGGCAGATGGAGAGAGAGGCACAAACTGCACATCTCAGGCTCACCAAAAAGTTTCGTTGTCCATTCCTTCATTAGACAAGTAGTTGTTCTGTAAATACAGCTCCCGCAGGCCCGTGAGTTCACTGAAGGCTCCTTTGGGAATCTTCTCCAGCTTGTTGCTCTAGAGTCACCAGAAGCACAAAGCTATTATTTGGCATGAATCAACACAGGACATGCAGGTTCTGTTCCATTAACGCCAGGCAATTCAGCTTCAAAAGGGCTAGGCATAAGATATTGCAGGGGGCATTATAATTCTGCTTCAGAAATAAATGCAAATACTAGGCTGGAATATTACAGCCTATTTTTATTGATTCCCAGTGGAACCTTTGGGCTAAGGAGGTGGAATTTACCACCCCGTGCTTCCCAGACAGTCTTATTTTGTATTCATAGTCCTTCCACCTATGTGCAAATGTATAATGTAATCCAGGCAACCACCTCTGGAGTTTGTTCAGAATTTTGGGGTCTTGTAAGATGGATTTCACCGTAAAGAAGACTCAGCTTGGAAGCTGGGAACCAGCCATCCTTCTAGCATTAATGTCATTCCCAGAGATATAGTTCCCATGTTTCATTATTCCTGTGGCCTTAGTGTGGCTTTAGAGTAGCCAGCAGGCAGACATGAATGAAATGTAAAACTAAATGCCACTTACAAATTCCACACAAGAACTCTAGGGAATATAAAAGGATATATAAAACACTGACAGTGAACTTGTTAAACTTGCTGTGATCTGTGTACACACAGTAATGTGATGGACAGACTGGACCAGATTCATGTGCCAGCTAACAGAGATACCACCACACAGAGGCTGACTCAATGAATAGTAAAAGAAAAAAATATCTGTCACATCTAAAGCGCAGCTTTTTGGACATTTTTGGTCCACTATTGGCTGTCTCTCATTTCTCCTTGTCCTGGTTTTTTTCCAGTCAAAATACCAAAGTAAATGTAACTGCTGTAACAGTGCACTTGCAAATAAAACACTGATTTCTTTCCTCTTTTCTTCTCTGCCCTTAACATGACTGGGGACAGCAGGGAAGGAGGTGAGTTCAAAGCATAATCCTCAAAGTCTGAGATCCCTTTGGGAGACAATGATTACCTATAAATGTCAAAAAAATTCAGGGGACTAGGAAGTTCATACTTTTCAAGGAAATTCCAGTGATTTAAAGGATCAGACTCTTTGCCTTCACTTCTCTTCAAGCTGGAGAAGGCTGTTCTTTAGAAGACTTGAACGGGAATTAGTGGTGAATCCCTCAGTGGAAAAGAGAGCTGGGAGACAGCAGAGAACTGCCTAAGTGCAGGGGCTGATAACAGACTCAGCCTAACCATGTCCAAGGAGCTGTCAGCACCCGGAGCAGGCGGACCCAGGGCTCCCCACCACTGCAGCTCTGCCATCGTTCACAGGGCCGGGATCTCCAACACACACAGGATGAAGCATTTTATCAAAATCAGATGACATGGAATTAAAAATGCTGGAGAGCAGCTAACACCACAGCTTGTGCTGTTGCACTGTTGCTGGAGAAGTTGTAGCTGTAGAGAATCACTGACCCAAACTGTGTTGTCTGAATTGCCAGGTCAGTAGCAAACAGGAGTCACTGAAGCTGGGAAACAGTGTCTGTGTGTGAAACGAGTCAGTGAGCAAAGCCAGGACCTGGTGGGTAAGGAAAAACAGCACCCATGGCAGACTGAACTGGGAGACCAGTCACTGGGTGGCCATGGAGGACAGTCCACCTTCTTGCTCTAATAAGTATTAATATCATTACGTGCAGGGAAGAGACCAACAGTGCAACCACACCAGCATTTGCAATGCCTTCCCCTGAAAACACAAAAAAGCAGTTCTGTCCCCCATGAGCATCCTGGTGTTTTGCAAGAACATTCCTGATGGACAAGGAAGAAAGGACGTGGGAGACAGCTACTGTTGAGGATAGAGCAGAGAGACTGACAATGGGCCTGAGGAGGTTTCCAAGTGCACTGAAATGGCTTGGAGTGTGGGCTGAATCCCACACAAACACAGCACTTTGTCACAATCCTAAAGGAATACAAAACCTTGTTGTCATTACCTGTAGGTGTAACTTATATAGTGCTGGAGGGAGATTCTTTGGAACATACTTCAAGAAATTGCTGGACATGATGAGTATCTCCACGTTAGCAGAGCCATTGAACATATTATCAGGTAACCCAGCATCGGAAAGTTTGTTGTTATGGAGATACACAGATCTGTGGGAAGGAGATAAAAGGTGAAGATCAACAAATAGTAAGACCTGGAGTTTTTTATATACTGAGAAAAAGCTGGTTTGAAACTAAATTTCAATGTTTTCTTCTCTCCTTGCATTAATTAGATTTCTTTTTAAAATGTGCCCCTTAATTTAGCAAGGGACATAGATCCAACACCAAATGGTTGGTCCCGATACTCTCTGAGATTTAGGTCTATTCAAAGTCCAGATCTGCACACAAATACAAATTTCAGTTTTACTCCTGCTCCTAGACCTCAGAAAGGCATAGGATACTGACAGAAAGCAGATTTACTCAGTCTGGAAGAATTTTGGGGTTTAATGAGCCTTGGGATTGAGAGAAACAGGGTTTCTTATCTCCCTTTGCCCTTCTTACTTTTAATATTGACAGAAGAGTTTTTCCAATCAGGTTTTCAAAAACGGATTCATTCTTTCTTACACAGGTTTCAATTCTGTACAAAACAATGTACCCCTATGAACTTATTCCTGCTTTTCACTGGCTCAGCTACTAAATGAATTCATTTGACTTCTTTTTACTGACTTTGATTCCCTCTTCCTGTCCTGTGTTCACCCCAAGATGCAGCAGGCAGCTAAATTTGTACAGACAGGTTAAAACTGCAGAAGAGCACAGCATCAAAGTGTGCTTTTTTAACTTGTTCTTGGATTCTCCACCAGTTGCAGAGAACTTGGCAACATCCTCCTGGAAGGAAGGAAAAGCTCAGTATGGAAATACAATTGTGTGATCACACACTCCAGGGAGTTTAGAGCCACACTGAAAATATTGTCTACCCTGCATGGTCAGCTGTACTTTTAACTCACAAATATTTGCCTTTCTGAAAACCTTGCTTTCCAAATCATCAGTCTGAGACCATGAACTCTGCTAGGGGCAAATAAAACAACAGGAACAACTGTGTTGAGATTTTATATCAGCAATCTTGGAAATCAATGAGTTCCTATTCTGATTAAAATTAGTGTTGGTAGAGGAGAGTGTGAAAATCACTTCAGAAGAGTGAGTAATTTTAATATGACATCACAACACAGCAGGTCCTGCACCTCAGATTAAGGAAGAAAACATGTATAAATTTAATTTCTTTCATCACGAGATATTGCCAGAAATCTTTAGTGACTCAGCCTTTTCAGGTTCCAAGGGGTAAGAGACTGAAGGCCCAGTGAGTGCAGAGGAGCTTCAGCTCCCAACGAGTTCAGTGGGAACGGAGGATCCCTCAGTTCATCACAAGAGCCAGAGCTGAGGGCAGGAACCACTTCTGAAGGTGCTGAAGGGCTAAGCTTTAATGGAATTGAGTTATACTCAACTGTACTGAGCACTGTACTCTCCACCCCATTTTCTTTTTAAAAGTGAATGGACTACAGTAAAACCAGAGATTTATAAACAGTTAATCTCCATTTTGAGAAACTAAAGCTGTTCTTTTCAACTCCTTACAAACAAATAAAAGGGGGAAAACTTCATTTTATATATGCAAAAGTGTCTGGCAGCTCGTAAAAGCCCTTGAAACGTGTTTGTTTGAGATTATTTGATCTTTCATGCTGAGAATAATAAAGAGTCAACTTCTTTCCAAAAAACACAAGGGGGCAAAAACATGGCTTAGCCATATAGTTTCTTATCACCCCCCAATTGTACCAAAGCAGTGGCAGAACACTATTATTGCTTTACTTCCCAGGCCCTTACCTCAAGTTTGGTTTCTGTCCAAATGTGAGCCCATATATCTTAGTGAGATAATTGGCTGCAAAATCTGCACTGATCAAGGCATTTGGTAGGAATTTCGGAGCCACTGTTAGCTGGAAAAGAAATATACAGGGGAATTCCAATTAAATACAACAAATGTTTTAACCAAGTGTTAGACCAGCAGCAAAACACTTGCAAATTTATCTTCTCTAAACAGGCAAAAATAAACTAAACTGAATGTGGATTCCATGAAGGAAAACAAATTGTCCCCACTCACTAATCTCTCCAGGAAGGAGACAGACTTTTGCTCTAAGATATGAGAATGTTTGTTTTGGTTGGAAGAGTCCTGTCTCTTTTTGGTGGAAGAAATCAAGAAATTGTTATTCAGAGAGCAAACACTTTGCTTATTATTGTTCCTAATTCCTCAGTCTGCTGTGCCAAAAAACCCCAGCCCACCTCACAGTGACCTATTGCTTACTCTTCTGAAAGGACATTGTGGAGGGGAAGGGTCCCTTCACATGTCTGTTCCATTGCACCCATTTACAGGGATCTCTGCAGCAGAGGATCCAGGTTCCCAAAGAATGCATCTGAGCCAGATGATGGGATATCAAATGGGACTTCAAAGCAAAGACCTACTGTGCAGTGATACTTTGTTCAATACACGAGTGATGTATCAGAAAATATACAAGGTCCTGTCTCCAAAACTTAAGAGCTGACCACAGGTATAGGATCGAATGTGTTTGCTCTTGGTCTATTGCTGTTTTTATCAGGGATTTGGAAAAGTAAGGCTAGAAACATGAGCATCTGAACAGACTGGCGGGGCCAAAGGTAATGACCAAATAAAGCTCCGTTTTACAAAGCATCCAGATGACACAAGAGTCTGGATCACTGAGGGGGTGTTGCTAGCAAAGTCATTCACCTAGAACCCAAGAACACAGGTTACAGTTCAGGCTGGAGGAGAGTGTTCTGGGAAGTGTAATCCCAGAAGATTTATGCATAAAGAGTCAGTCCTTGGGAAACAAATTATCAAGACAGTGGTGTAACAGAGAGTCCTTGAGCACGGGAGCAGAAGGTCCTGAGTGCAGTATGTACACTCTGCAGGGCTCTGCAGAGAACTTTACTAGGGAGATACTGAATGCTTTATCATCCAAAGCTTTGAGAGCAGGATGGAAAACTGGGACAATGGAAGGGATCTGCCTTCTAGCTTGAAGTTCATGGAATCTGCAAAGCTTCTTCCTCACAGCTCTGTTGTGTGAAACAGAATCTGCTCCTTTCAGCCAGCAAGGCACAGCAAGACTCACATGATGAGAAAACATATTTTCCAAGTTTTTATTACCATAAAACTTCCATTGGTTATGAATAATAGCGTAAAACCAAAAATATTTAAAATATGAACACTGTGTGAAAGAACAGACACTTTATTGGAGAACTGCCT
The DNA here is from genome assembly GCA_013396755.1 of Sclerurus mexicanus. Taxonomy (NCBI): domain Eukaryota; kingdom Metazoa; phylum Chordata; class Aves; order Passeriformes; family Furnariidae; genus Sclerurus; species Sclerurus mexicanus. The sequence goes on from VWZF01006639.1 coordinate 2,247,468, forward strand.
AACCCAAGCCTTCAACTATGTATTTATCTAAAGAGTGCCTACACCCATCTAGTGTGTCAAGTGTGCACTGATGAACCACATCCATGAACTTCCAATTTACTGGACTCGTAAAACAGTCTTTTCTTTAAAAAATATGGAAGTCCATTATTTACTGGTTTTCATTTTCAGCTGTCCTGAAACCTCCATCCTTAACCTGCCTTAAACATTTAATGGTCACAAACACAAAAAAGATCTTTCCCACAGATCACATGCCTATCAGTATTCCCAGATGGAATGTGAGCAGTGGAATTAGGCATTCTGCATGTTACTGCAGTTGCCACAGTACTGCTCTTGGCTTTACTGGCAATCTCTCATCTCCTGATGTGGCAGATCTGGTGTCAGGGAGTTGGAGAAAGGCTCTCATCTCTGACTAGGAAGGTCTGACAGTGCCTCAGAAAGAAGTCTTAACTGTGACAATAATAGTGAGAATTCAGACACAGGAAACAAGACTTAATCATTTTCATACATGGTGGCACATCAAAGCTTTTCTCCAGAAACACAGTCCATTAGGTAATAACTTCTACACACAACAAAGGGCCTGGCTTAGACATGTGAAATGAGAGACATCAGAACCACAAGAAAGAGGAAAGAGAAAGAGAAGTTTCATCCAGAAAGAGTTTTCACTTGCTCAGGACTCTGCTTTGACATTTCAGCACCTGGTCATGAGACTGACTCAACTGGTTGGCTGCTTGAAGGATTAATGCTGGGTTGTTTTCAGTATTAGCAACAATGAAGTTGACTGAGTAGCTTTGTCCAGTTTATTGCCCAACAAGTAGCAATCTGCACTTCTCCAGCTCCAATTTCCTTGCAGCTTTACTGCTGGACCTTCCTTTCCATATGGCAGGGAGTGTTTCTCCACTAGTAATTAATCAGTTAATTCAGACAGTTAATACAAAAGTTATTGCCAGTTTTGAAACAAGTTTTCTTGCTCAGATCAAACTTTGATATAAACAGAAATACTGGATCCAAGTGAATTCCATATCACTTTGGGAATATGGGGAAATGGAAAACCTTCTGTGACCAAACTCACTAGCCTGTAGTAAATAACAATGACAGCTCAGGACCTGGTCTGTAGTTTGGTGGAATAATTTCTTTACTGTGCATACATTATGTGAGATACAGGATATGAGAATGGGGTGAGAAATTAGAAAGGAAACTACAGCATCCCTTCTTTACTTGAAGTACTTGTCACTCATAAGCCACGAAAGACTTTCAGTCTATTACATTTCTTTTCTCTGACCATGGATGCCAGTTTAATGAAAGATGATCTAGCTACATCTGATGGGATCACGATGGAAGATAAAGCAGCATTAAGATAATCCATAAAACAAGGAGCAAACTACCAGCAAATCCCTGCTCTCCTCCAGACACCACAGTAACTTGATCCGCAGCGTTTCCTGCTGCAGAGGAGATGCAGTTTGAAGCCAATCTGGTTTGTCCTGGCTTGGGATTTATAAAGAAATGTGTTATTTTTGTGGGTCCACAGCTTCTCACTGTAACTGCTTCTGACATTCGCTGATGTTTGCAATTTCTTTTGGGATTCTTTTTTCTCTGCAGTAAAGCCAGAAAAACCAAACACTTTGTTTTGTCACACGGGGAAAATCGGAGTGCAAGGTTCTGGAATATTAGTCACAGTCTGGCTTGTTCCTTTTTATGGGGTTATTGACTGCCAAGACTGTTACATGGAAATGGTGCTTAAAAGGGAGAAAAGAACACAATGTTACTGTGCTAAGGAGTGGGTTCTATTCTCAATCACTCCATACAAAAAGTGTATGGAGTGATTCTGGATGTGTCTTGGCCTGACTGAAACCTGAATGTGGCCACATGTATTTAATCAAAACATCAAATGGTCCCTGATTTTAAGAGGATAATAAAATATATATACAGACATAAATACACATTGAGAGAGGGAGGGTGGTATGGAAGGACAGGATTTTTATAGACAAAGAAGCTCTGTCTGATGTTTTAACTTATGTTTTAATGTAGTATCCCAGTTTTTTCTGTAACAAATATTTGCCTACAATCACTGGGAATAAAGAAAGCCATAATAGGAACCACCCAGCTGTAAGAGGATGTGAGAAGCTATTTCATTTCCTAGCCTTGGCAGGAAAGATGGGCTCCTGTCAAGACATCCAGCTTGGGTCACCAATAGGAAAGCACCTAGAATCTTCTCCATTAAAAAAAGAAATTCAGCTCCTACCACTGCAGCTAAAAAAAATAAATTGATGACTGGCACACTTTTCTGTGTGTGGGTATCCTTCTCATATCCGAGCTAATAAGAATGGGAATCAGGGAAAACTGGATAACCTTTGGCAGATCTTGATGGCTCAGACACAGGTACAGAGACCTGTTTGCTCACAAGTTTTTCAACCAGCCTCATCTGATGAGATAGGCAGCATTTCACATCATTCCCTCACAATTTATTTGCATACAGGCAGAAACCATATCTGCATGCAGCTGATCCAAAGCCTGCTGAAGACAGAGGTGATTTGTGCATACACGGGCTCTCTGTACCTCCCTACACAACAAAAACCTTTCACAAGTTGCACAAATAAGTAAGTGTTCAAAATATACCTGCACGAGTAGCCTCTAAATTTTTCACATACTGATTATCTTGACCTTAATTGAACCTACATTAGAATATCAATTTAGCACATTTTGCTTATAGAGTATAGACATTTTTAAAGAATTGACAACTTGCTCATTTAACTTTCAGAACCAATTTAGAAAAGAACTCTGAAAGGCTTCAGAGCCACTTACCTTATTGTTTGCCAGATACAGGTAATTCAGGTTCTCCAGATGTTCAAATGCTTCCTCTGGCAACCCTTAAAAACAGGAGTAACTAATCAGTGACACTGGCACCTTACTGCCTCTCTGAGTGAAAATACCAGGGGGCAGCTTTCTCTCTCAGCTATCTTTCATGTGAGATTGAACTACTTTGTATTGCCACTGAAACAATCTGACTCAGACCTACCGTTGTCATTTTTTTAAATTAAAAACCCCACAAAATAATACAGACTGTTAAGAGCAGTGGAAGACTATTAGGAACGCTGAGCATACAAAGCTTGTGGCCAACCCCCCTTGCAGGGGTCAGGTTCAGAGCTGTGCAGACTCCCTGTACAGCTGATTATTGGTGCCTGCAGCAGCTACACTATCTGGAAGTTTCTTTTGTAATTTGCTTATGATTTTGCAAATCTTCTTTCTTGCAAGGGCATAATATGAGGTTGCTTAATGAACGGATCTGAGGTATGACTACACTGCCAAAATCACACCAGTATTTGCATGCTATAACCCTTCCCTTGTCCTGCTCCCCCACATTACAGATATCCACACAGTAACCAGCTCAGAGCTTATCCTCCCCCAATAATTATTAATTTTCAGCTGAGTCACTCCACATCCAGCTGATCACACAACCACAATTGCTGTCACAATGGGAGCACTGCAAGTGACACTTTCACCTGGCACTTAGATAACCAGGAGTCAAAGGTGAAGCTGTTTCCCACGTCACAACACATTGGAAACTCAGGGCTGCACTGAAGCTTGTGAAAGGAACATGAAGGCCCAAGGCAATAACGTCAAAGGCTGAACCTATTAAGCACAGCCTTCCCCGTGCCATCTAAGAGTGCTGTGCCTTGGGGCCCATGGATAATATTCCCACATTCTCAGTAAAGGGTGTCCTCTGTCACTGCAATAAGGAAAGCAAGAGCATTCAGATCAATTGGGTGATGCACAAGGTAACAACAATTACATCTTTCCTATCCCCTATCAACCTCTCTTACTGTTTACTCCAATTCCTCAGTTTCTTTTGCTTTTCTTACTAACTCCTCAAGTTTCTCTAATAGACATATGACTGAGTAAGGAAAACCTGCCTACAAGTATCCAAATGGTTTTAGAAGGGTAGAAATGTCCCTATTTACAATATATATTTTTATTTATACCCAATTCAACAAGGACAGAACTGGACTAAACTGCACTGACTGACCAGACTGAACTACACAAGGTCAGTCAGAAGGAAATCATTGAGTGTGTGGAGGTTTCTGGTTCCCAAGTGCATTGCATTGAAGAGCCTGTGGGACCAGAGGGAGTTTCCTGGACGAGGAGATCTCACGCCACAGCACACAGTGCTGCTGCCAGATCTCCTCCTGGTTCAGCAGGGCTGCATTCTTATACACTGAGTCTTGTGTTTCAGATGATAAAGTGTCTCCATGATCTGTGTGATGGCCAAAGGAGGGAGGCTTGCAGAGAGCCACTCCAACCAAGTCCATCCATCACTCCGTGGCTTTCCTTATCAGCTGTCACTGGTGATCCGGAGGCACAGACTCTGTCCACCCCATGGCTCTGCCCGCTCACCTTTTGAAGTCAGCCTGTTGTTTTGCAGATTGAGAGTTTCCAGCCTGTAAAGACGAGCAAGCTCTTCTGGAAAGATTTCTTCTATTTGGTTATTCTAAGGAAGTGGAGGGTATTAATCATCAGCAAAGTAATCCAAGAAGGGTCCCAGTAAACCCAGACTGTGAACTCCAGTAAAATCTGGAACTGAACCCACTATGCCAGATCACTGTCAAGACTTCTCTCTGTAATGAGCCAAACTCAAATCTCAAAACCAAGACATCCAAACCCAGCAGCATTTGAAGATCTGAACTTTTGCTCATCTCCAGGAATATCTGCCTTATGCACTGGTAGCACAGAGTGAGATTATGCCTGGCAAGGCCCATAATCCATCTGCCAAAGCCAGACCTCGTGGCTGCAGCACAGCAATTGCTACAAGGTTGGCATGGTGGATTTCCAAGTTTATCCCTTCTGCTATTCATGGGTTGCTTTAAAAGCCACTTGTCATGGACAGAAAGCATCAATCTGGGCTTGTTTTCACTAGTTGCACTGTCAGGGGTGACTGCCATCAGATTTTCATTAATGTGTTGACTAACATTTTGACCACTAATGAGTGATTCCAGTTTTAGCATCTCAGGGACCAGTTAAGGTCCCGCTGTGCTGGAAGACAGGCCAGTACACAGAAAGTGACAGCTGCTGCTCCAAAAACTTCTTTTATTTTGGCAGCAGAGGCAGGAGCCATGGCTAGCACATGCCAGGAACAGATCTGCTGAGGAAGGTACCAGCCTGCATCTAACTGAAAAGCTCTGAATAAAATCTGCATTTCATCCACTGGACAGAACTGGCAGGTAGGAGCAATAAACCAAAAGCAGTTGGTTAAGGACCAGGCATTGAAAGTCCTGAAACTGCTGCCACTGCTCAGAGGAGGCACAGCCACAGGGCTGCTCTGGCCCTGCCACACCTTCAGGTGCCACAGCACTGCCAGGGAAAGGACACCTGCCCCAATGCTGGTCATAGGGATCAATTAACTAAACAGCAGAGCATGGAAACCTGCTGGCAGTCTAGGACATCCTGTTTTTTCTATCTTAAGCTGGAATCTCACAACGTCACATGTCCTTATCTTGACAAGACATGAGGTGTCTGGTGTGGAACCATTTGCTGCAGGTGTGACATCAGTGTCCCAGCCACAGGCAGAGCCACTGCGGGTGAGGGATGGCACTGGCTGTGTTATCCCTGCTCCTTGCTGACTCCATGTGCTGAGGGACAGATGGGACATGGGCTGGCCCTGCGTCTGGGCTGGTTCATTGTGTCTGCAACACCTGAACCAACAGGCACTGCTGCCCGGAGAACTCTCAGTAATGAAATAATTCAGCCCATCCTTCTCGAAGACACCTCAAAATCAAAGGCCTTCACCAGAAACAGTAATTGTTAGTTTGGACAAAAATTCTTCTCATGAAGGTGAGAGAGACTAAGGAGAAAAATTTACCATCTTTTCCACTCTCTGGGTCAGTGGGGGGAGAATTAACGCGGATAATTCGAGCTCAAGAGCTGGCCCCGNGGCACGGCCCGCACCGGCCCCGCTGTCCCGGGGCGCCCCGGGCACAGCATCCCCTGGGCAGCGCTGCCCGGCACCGCATCCCCCGGGAGCAGCATCCCCCGGGCGCAGCATCCCCCGCACCGGCCCCGGCTCCTCCGGGCATTCAGTGCTTTTTATTTTTCATACCGAGAAACGCCAGGTGATCCCGGAGAGG
>VWZF01006639.1:2253888-2278936 GCA_013396755.1 Sclerurus mexicanus
AGAATTAACGCGGATAATTCGAGCTCAAGAGCTGGCCCCGCTGCACTTGCTGCTGCGGCGGGGCAGCCGCGGCGGGGCTGGGGGAGCGGGGTGCGGGCACGGCGCGCCCTTACCTGCAGGGAGAGGTGGTTGGTGAGCTCGGGCAGCAGCAGCGGGAACTCCTTGAGGTCGATGCCGCCGCAGTCCACGACGCCCTCCTGGGTGCAGCCGCAGTCGCGGGGGCAGGCGGGGCCCGGGCCGTTCTCGGTGCCGGTGCGGGCGGCGCAGCCCAGCGCCACCAGTGCCACCAGTGNCACCGGCCCCGGCTCCTCCGGGTATTCAGTGCTTTTTATTTTTCATACCGAGAAACGCCAGGTGATCCCGGAGAGTTATGGCAGAGGTTATGCGATGTTAGTTCTGTGTGGCTGTCGGTCACACAGCTCCTCAGTGTTGCTTGGGAAGAAACTCTTCTCGTTATTTAAACAACACAGAGGGTGGACAAGAGTGGCTCTCGGAGGGGCTGCTACATGTGCATGGAACAACAAAACCTCGTGGCTACTGAAAACAGAACGGGCTTCCTATGGATTTTGGATAGTGCTGACCTGAACCTAGGAGGCCTGGCTCACATTCAGCTTTTATCTTTCTGGCAGCAGGTTAAAATAATCCAAACAGAAGTTGGATATCTACTGGAGCTGCCAGCTGGCCCTAACCCAGCCCCCCTGGTCCCATTTGTTGCCCTTCTCAGATTTCACACATCATGGTTTGCAGTCAGGGCTGGTTATGGCTTGTCTTTTATCCTCTTGGCTATTCTAATGAGGATTTGACAGTGATGAGAAACACTTAGGCTGATCTTTTAAGGTGAAAAGGCACAATGGATTCATGGCCTTATGAAATAAGTACTCTATTCACCTCTGCCAGCCCAGACTCCTCCTTTGCACCAGAATCAAGAACCTCCCAGAGCCACACTGGCAGCTGTCAGAACTGCACATCTCCATTCACATCCACTGGGCTTTGCTGCTTTGCACCAGGGGCTCTCACAGACTTTGGGTGCTTGGGGAACATTGAACAGATCCTGCTCTCAGTCACAGCCATGAAAATCTTAAATAACTTCTTTAAACACTGACTTGAAGAAATGGGAACAAGTGGGACTACAGAGCAGAGCATCCTGAGACATGGATGGTTTTGCTCAGGTCCCAATCTTTGGGTGCTTTTAAGTATTTAACATTGTGTGCTTGATCCCTCTTCCCCCTGCTCCACTATTTCACAGCTTCCATATCTGTCATAGCTGAATATAATGAAATTAATCTCTTTTATAAGACATTCCTTGTATGGCAGCTAGATAATAACAGTGAGATCAAAATTGGCCATGTGAGTATGCCAACAGTGGATTAGTAAAATCCTTAATACTGGGTGACCTAATCCCAGAAAATATTTCAGAAATCTTAAAGAAAATAATCTCAGAAAGTATCTCAGATCTCTAACACAGTGTTTTCCCTACATATCACCTTACCATTACAGATACTTACAAAAGAAACTACAGAAAAAAAAATCTTGTATGTGCAGGTCACAACCAGCCCTGCTGTAAAAATATCAACACTGTTCCCACAGCACAGTTACATTGTGGTTGGTACTGGGATCTATAGATTTGCAACATGCTGACTTTCCCACATATACAGCTGAAAAGATGTTAAAAAATTAACATGAAATATTCTATCTATTGCACAATAAAATTTACGAGGGAATCTCACCCCCTTGCCATTCATATGCACGTCTGCTCCAATGCCTTTGGAGTGAATGCTGCTCTAGCACAGGGAGACACTTTGGATATAGGCACATCTGTGCGCATCTGGAGCGCAGGCACTAAAACTAGCCATGATTCTGATTTTTAGTTCAAAGAAAGTCTGAGGTAACTCGCTCCATTTCATTCCCATGGGCCTGATCCAAAGCTTTATTAAGAAACCTTTCTAAAGGAGTAGCTCAAAACCCACTAGAAACAGTCCTCTTCCCTTGCTGGAGGTGAGCTTTGGATCAGGTCCTGCCACCCAAAGACTGAGGTGACCCTGAAACCAGCTCAGGGGGTTCTGTGGCTGCACCTTTCTGAGTCCAGATAAAACTGCCACCTGCACTTTGGTGCCCCACAGCACCAGAGTGCTCCGAAGGCACAGTCTCCAGAGGTAAACTGAAGCTTCAGGAGTTACTGAATGCTCCTCAGTGATCACAGTTACCTCAACAACAAACAATCACTTTCAAAGTATCTCATCTCTGTTACCTATTATTGTCCACACACATTCTCACAGGACACACACCCACAGATAGGAAAAACATCCACTGAAGGAGAGGATTCTCCTTCAAAATCAACAGGTTGAGTTTGTTACACTGAGTATCCTTGCTAAAAGCTGCAGCTGAAAGGCAGACTGCTGCTGCAGGTTCTGACAATCCAGTTTTTAAAACAAATAAAGTGCTGAAAAACTCACCTTTGCTGTCAGGAATCAGCTGAATGAAGAACATTTCTCTTGCCCCCACAGGCTCCCTCGCTCATGCCATGTCAGTGACATGCACTGAGCTCAGAGTGAGTCTCCCCTTTCCAAGCCAGATCCTTTCCAGATGTGAGAAGCAGAATTAGAGAGAGGAACAGGCAACCCTCTACCAACGAGAGCTTCCTGCACTTCCCAACGAAATCAGAGAGGAATTTTCCAAAGTCACCATATGGGAAAATGTGAGTAGGAAAGAGGAAGCAGCTATAGTCTGAATATAAAGGCTTGGGAAGTAAACAATCTCCCGTTACTTTTTGTCAACACAGTTTGCAGGATCCGTGAGCGATGCCAAAAGCCAGCATGCTGGAATTGGCAGAGGAGCACAGAGACGGTGTGTGCTTCTGCATTTCATTGCAGGAGACCCGAGCTGCACTGGGGCTTGATCTTTGATTTTAGCTGCATTCAGCTCAAAATCTGAATCCCAGGTGGGAATGCCCTCCCATTCTGTGGGGGTCTGGTTCAAGTCAGCTAGGAGCAGACAGATCAGCACTTTTTCCTGCTTTTCATCTCCCTCCCCTTTAACTCTCCCTGGTTTTCAAGCCATCAACTCCTCTTCAGGGACCAGGGATCAATAGACTGAAACTGCAGATGTACTGGGGGCAAAGTCCCCAAAATTGCTGTAACACCCCATGTACCCCATTTCTTTTTTAAGCCCCACATTACAGCACTAACATCAGAACCTTCCACCACACACCCCCCGCTCCCTCCAGTCCACAAGCCTCACATTTCTTATTTCCCCCCTCCCTGAAAGCACAGAAACACGCTGTTGATAACACAGTATTCTCCAAGTGCAGCAATACTTCCAAGAAAGCAACACAGCTTTTTGTCCCTGACAGCAGTTACTATTTTAAATACAAAGCCACCTGTTTTGTGAATGCCCCAGCACTCTATACAGTACCTCCACAGAACCTGCAGAGGATCTGTCCTCACCAACAACACGACCTTCTTCCTGAATTCCAAAAAAAGGGACACCAATTCTTTCCTCTCCACTCCAGCTGAACTAAAGTCTAAAGCAATTAAGTTATTTCCTCCCTCTCTTCATCCAGGCTTATATCAACTGGAACTGATCCCCCTCTGTGCCACGTGGAACTTTGAAATGTTGAGTGGGAAGTGTGTTTTTACTAAAACAAAAATAAAAACAAAACAAAGCTGGCTGCTTTTTCTTAGTGATTCAGAGATGCAGGACACATTTTCCTGCTACCCTTTCTTTATTACGGTGCCTTTAGTGGATACAACAAAACGTAGTTTTTTCAGGGAGGAAAAAAACTCTCCTCATCTCATCCCAGTCTGCAGAGAGGAGGAGGGGGATGACCTCGCTCACTGCTGATGCCAGAGCAGCACACATGGCAGGGGAAGTGAAAAGCATTCACCCTTTCCCAAAAGAGCATTTCTATCTGGGTTTTTGTTGTGTAAGTATAGTAACTACCCATCAGGTAGCACCTAGAGGTAGTACAGGACATTATAAAGAGGATCACTGTGCTTCCTTTAGTGGGGAAGCAGAGGCACACAAGTGTCAGAGCCAGCCCAGGATTATCCATCAGCACAGAGCCAGGACTAGACACCAGGTATTATCCCACATGCAAAGGTAACACACACACTACACTACAAATATAGGCTTTTTTTCCCAAGCTTTCACTTCTTCCACGTCTTATCCTGCTACATCACCATATCCCAGACTCACAGTCTCCTGTTTCCAGACCCAGTGCTGCATTTCCATCATCCAGCTGGAGTCAAGTCTATCTAAAGGCATTCTGACCCACCACTGAGCCAAAGCTATGCCCTACCATGGTACATGGGCTCAGCAGCCACTGTTTCTGTCCACTACAGCTTTCTGGTGCTTTCAGAGCAAAGAACTCCACTGCAAGACTCACAGCAGGGAACAAGCTGCAGGAAACATTTCCAGTCAAACTCGAGTCTGGCGCATTCCCTGCTGCTGGGTGTGAGCAGTGGTGGCAGTCTGCATGAAGAAACACTTCCAGGTTTAAAACTGAAGACTCCATTTAAACTTTGGTACGGTTACTTCTTCAGATCACAGATGACAGAGACCCAGGTCGTGGGGCAGCTGTGACAGAGCTGTGCTACAACACACCCCAGTGCTTCTGCAATGGGCCTGGCACACGGTGCAGGGCCCAACCTCCTGCACTGCCCCAGCAGTGAAAAGCCCCAGCGGTGGGCAAGGACAAGCTTTGCCAACCTGAGCTCTTAGGTTTCAAAGATGCTCTTGCAGACCTCAGCATCAGGCCAAGTCCAGTGCCAAGCTGCAGTAAGCAACACACTCCATGTGAGACCTGCTCAGCTCTAACTTTGCAACTACTGGCACTGTCCTAAAGAGATTACAGGCTAAATTTAGATGTGGTATGATTAACTCAAATAACAGGCACACCAGTCAGACAACAGCATGGCAGAGAAGTAAAGGTCTAAGCAGATCTCTGGAAGCAGGAGCTCCAAGAACAGTGGTTCTACAGGCACCAGCTCACCTGTGTTCAGCACGGAGTGAGGCACGAGGCATTCAGGAGGTCAAGTTACAAAATAGTCTTTCACCCTTATTTATCTGCTTAAAACTCTACAGATAAACACTGGTGTTCCTGAGTGCTCACTCCTATGTGCTGATATCATGCCTTTACTTGAAAGGAGAGAAAAAAGCCCATTAAAATTCTTTTAAGTAACTTGCCATCATTTGCTTCAAAAAATGAATAATCAAAACACATGGAATAAAAGGGGTTTTGTCTCCAAAGCAGGAAGGGGAGTATTTTTCAAACCTAAGAATGCACAACAGAGCCTGGCCATGAGCCTATTGGCATCTGTGTTTTGATCCCAATGAACTTTAAGATGTCTGCTCTCCCAGAGGATGTTTAAAAAAAAAATTTAAATCCATGACTGCTTTCAATCTACCTGAAATATGGGCTACAGACACAGCATATTTTGTACTTGTTTTACACTATCCATGTTCCTTTCAGCCTGCTGCAGCATTAGTAGGGTATTTCTGTTCCTGTATCGCAGTAGAGAACTAACATTTCCCAGAAAACCCACCCAGGGCCATATAAACCCATCTGCTTTCAAGTTAGCAGTGACTTGTCTTAGAGATACAGGGGACAGAATAGCTCACACTGTCACTCCAACAAATTACACTGCTGTTTATTTAAGTAATAAAGGCATTTGTTCCAAACAGCTGGGGTTTTTTCCAGCATTTGTTCTCCACATGTGGTTTGCTTCCTCAAGTGTTGATTTTTCATAGTTAAGGGACTTTTCCCTGCCTTTTATCCACCAGGCTAATTGCATTCTTACTCTTTTCTGTCTAACAAGAGCTGACATGCAGCTTGGAGCTCTGTGCAACAGGAAGCCATGTATTTCCTGTTCCAAGGAGGTAAGAGTTTAATCTGACCTCAGATGAATTGGACATATGGGAAATGAACAAAACCAGCCTTGTGATTATTGGAATTTTTTTCTATGCTGAGAGGGAAGATGCAGTCAAGTCTCTTTATCCCATCCTCCTGCATCCCGAAATGATCTATTGCCCAGCAAACCAGCTGTTTAGCCCAGCTGGTCACAACCTCCTCACTCAAGGGATCTCACACTGCCTTGGCCCAGGACTTGCTGTACCCAGGTAAAGCCATGATGGTGCCACCTGCCAGGCTCTCCGCTCCCCCTCTCACACCTGCAGTTCTGAACACCTGTACTAGACATGGATCACACTCCCCAGGGAGTTAATTCCAGGGGGGAGGTCAGCCCCACACCCCAACCTACAGCTGCAGCCCCAGCTCCCCTCAGGCTGCCTCAGCTACCCATGGATATGCCTCATTTATCCACGCAGAGCTCTCCCGCAAACACCTCAAACTCAGAATTTACAAAAAATTGCTGTTTGTTATTGTGATCTACACAGAAAGTTAGATTTCTTGAAGCAGCACATCTTCTTATGAAAAGGAGTTTCTTCTCATGACTCAAACTATAACAGCAATCACACACTTGATACCTGTTAATTATTTCTATCTACTGTGAAATTTATTTATTCAAAGCTATCATGTTCTAATTCTGCAGAATGTAAACGGAGGTTCTGGGATTTTTAGAAAAGACCATACACCCCTCACTCCCAGAAAAATCAGAGAACATATTCAATTTAAAAATTATTCAGCAATTTCCAACACAAAGAAGGTGCTGAAAGTGGAGAAGTAACACAAGACAGATGTCTAAATAAGACATTAACTGGTAGATGTGGTAAATATACAACTTTGTCCTTTACCCCCTCTTCTTAAATCCTGCAGGAGAAATACAGGAGGGACTGGTTCTCTCAATTGCAGGCTGTGCTCACCTGCACTGCTCCCTCTAGCTACTCCTGCTGGGAACTGAGCATTTCATCTGCCATTGCTGCTCTTACAATCAGACCTGCAAGTGCTCAAGCCTGAAAGCCCCGGGCCTGTACAAACCCTGAGATTTCTCTGAAGGCCAAGGACTCACACCTGGTTAGTCTCTCTCTTTTGGGAGCAAACTCCAAAGTTATTTTTGCACATTTTTTTCTCTTAGTATTTCTGTGCAACTTTTCCCCCACATTAAAAAACTTACCCCAATCGGCAGTTGAGCACACCTTACTTAAACTATTATTGGCATGGACTCCTCTTATCTACGTTAGCTTGTTTACACTTCAAAATTCATTTGCTTCTTTAATTAAACAGTGGCCAAAAATATGTTTGTTTTCAAAATTCTTGAAAAAGGCATGTTCTTAGCTTGCATAACAGACATCTACTCAAAGTGATTCAAAAGGAGGAACAAACTGTTTTCAGTACAGAATTTCTGCTGCAATCCTGTTATTCCCCTTTATTTTAACCCACAAGCCAAATGGCAAGAACTTAGAAAAAAGCAGTGGATCCATTAGGTAATGTTATTTTATTGAGAGCTAACACTGCCTTCATTTGAGGCATGAATCCTATCCACTCCAATCCTTTGGGTAAGTCAACAAACAATACCCAAGAGGAAACCTGATTAATATGGCCAGATTGTATTTTAAGAAGTTTACAGTGGAGCAAGGCCATATCGGTCCTATTTAACAGAAAACTAATGCCTTGCAAAGGAAGATGAACACTGGGGTGACAAATGTTGATTCATCCAGATATTAAAGCCCAAGAGCTGCAGGCAAGTCTGAACACTCAGTGCCTGGACAGTAGAAGAAGCTGAAATTCAGTATGAAGGAAGCATATGGAGCAATAACTAAAAACATTTCAGTTTCACAGAGCAGAAACAAGCACTGAGTCAGTATGAAAGAGAAGAACTCCCAGTTTTAAGAGGTTTAAGAAAACATCATCTCAGAACTAGAAATGGTCAGAAAAGCAATGAGGGAAAGAAAAATAAAAGCAGAAAATGCTCTTGTATTGTGAAAACTTTTTACCAGGACAACGGGAATGGAGCATACAGGAAGGATACCTGGGGGGCCAAAAGGTTACAAGGGTCTCTCCATGTGACACGGTTAAAGAGAATGTCCTCTTGGAGCTGGGAAGCTGAAGGTGACAGGGCAAGACTGTAAACACCAGGAGTGCTCTGAAGTTGTTCATGGTTTCTTCCAGTTAAAAAAAAAAACAACCAACCACCTCTCCCCCAAAAAAAACAACAAACCAACCCCACCAAAGATGAAAAAAACCTAAGAGAGATAAAACTGCAATGTAGAAGATAGAGAGGAGTAAGTTTAACTCCACATGATGTGTAGGTACAGAAACTCATGACCCATGCTAAAAAAACTGTCCAAGGATTCAAAAAGTCACTGGACAAGCTCACGAAAGACAATCCAGACATACCACTTCTGGCTCAAATTTGTGAGCTGGGGGAAAAAAATTACAAAATTATAATTACTGGCAGTTAAGAAAGTACTCTGGGTAAAGAGATGTTTGGGCCATCTTAATATTCCTTCTTAGGTATCAACAGTCAGAAAATCCAGTGGGCTGCAACGATTTTTGGCCTGATTCAGTAGGGCCATTCTCACTGCTCAGCAACTTGTCACCATGCACTACAAACAATGATTGGCTTCAATTTGCTCGTTTTTATTGTCACAGATCCACAGAATACGCTGAATTGGAAGGGACCCACAAGGACCACTGAGTCCAACTGTGATTTTAGTTAAACCAGGGAAGTGAAAGTTTCAGCACCAGTTTCTCAGTCAAAGCCCACCTATGTGAGGATGTGAGATGTAGTTTATGGACTATCTACTGACAATGCCTGAGGAGGAAAACATGGACATCTGCAGGTGCCCCTTGTGACAACCTGAACAAAACATTCAGTTCAGCACATTAACGTGAATTCCACGTTTATAAATCTGAGCAAGAGACACACAGAAGAACAAGAAAAGTATATTTAATTTTCTATTAAACTCCCAACCAGAAAACGTTTTCCCAAAACAGAACTTAAAGCTTTTACATTACTGACACAGATATCATCATGATCAACACCAGATTTTGTCAGGAGAAAACAGGAACCACATTGGTTGTACTCCCTCTCTGCTCTCCTGGCAAACCTAATCTGTTTTCAACATTCTAGTTCCTGCTTATTTCTGGATATTTCACGTATTTTTTTAAATCCAAAGTAGTAGTAAGAAAAGTATTTTATAGCAAATTCCTAAATCTTATTCTAAAAAAAATGTTGTTAGAGATCCCCTTTACAAGACCATTTTAATGTAAGCAGCAGCAGATTTGTTAGAGTGGAAGTCTGAAAGCATTTGTATGACCTGCTATTACAGCTTCTTAAAAAATGCAACTCGATATTGCAAACTATTTATAACTTTCCTCACTTCCTTCCCAAGTAACCTGGACAACAGAAAGCAGCCCCTTTCACCCTAAGTTATATAAAGTTTTCCATATTAATTAAACAAAAACTGTCACAAAAGCCCACCATATATCATTTCTAGGAGTTAGTGCCTCAAGCTTAGCCACAGAGAAACTGATGGAATTTATGAAGAGAATTAAGGTCTCTAACCACAGAATTTAGGTGAGAGAGGTCCAATCAAACCCAGCCTGTGCCATATTATTGATAATGTCTAGTTTCATTCTACTACTTTTTTGTCAAGAATATTAAGTACTGACTATTTACTCTAGTGAGCTCAAAGTTTAGCTTTGCCTGGCTGAAGCTGTAGATTCTGAAGTTTCATCGCCATGCCCATGTTCCCAGAAATCTTCAATTTGCCTTGAAAGAATGCCTGGAAAGAAAGAAAGATTCTATGAAAAATAATACAACATATTACCCCAAAAGTACCCCCTCAGACAGTTATGTATGTTTGATAATTCCAACAGTTCTGGCAGACACCTCACATCCAGGAATAAATGCATTTTCTGGCACTAGAAAGCAGAACAGTAAACTGAGGAAGCTGTTTGCTTATCATATTTGTGACACCCAAAGGGAATAAATTCATCAGTGCTTGTTTCTTGGACTATCCCAGCCCTGGATGTGCACCCAGAGCAGGACACAGCACCCCATGTTTTGGTGCTGACTCTTCATACAGGGGAAGTTGACTATTTCAACTGCAGAAGTCAGTGTGCAGCAGAGGCCACAACTGATTTCTCAACTCCAACTCTCAACTGGTTTTGTTACTGATAATTCAATTTTACAAATCCATTTTGTGAAGCAGATACACAAAAGATTTGGTTTTTCCTCCAGACCTTGTAAGAAGGGGAACTACATGCACTAAAATATCCAAAGTGTAGATGTAAAACTGCAATTGCTTCTGAATTTTCTACATGTACAACATTTCTGTAATGTGTTTTGCCTTTAATCTTCTCCTGGACACACCTCATTTGTGAAAATTCTTACCTACCCTGTGGTTACCAGAGGAAAAGCCTGAAAGGATGTTACTCAGAGCAGCTCAAATTTAGAAGGACAGCACAGCAACTTACACATCTGGTTTACTTAAATAATTTCAACTTGAGCACATTGAGAACAAACATGTCAGTCCTCTTATCATCTCATGTTTGCTGTACTTACTGTCTGAGGATTCATTTTGCCAGTCATGAGTGCCAACAGATCAGTGTCAGCCATTGTAATTGTACAATCTGCCTTCTTATCTGCAAGGGAAGAGTTGATTGTGAAGATTCAAAATGAGAAATAAAACAGCAATAGAAGCTGCAACCCCCATGAAGAATCCTTTGGTAATACAGGTTAGCAAAATGGTACCTCAGTACATACAAGAGCCATTATAAAAATACCAACAAGAGATCAGCACTGAAGGAAGATGGACCTTTGTGAAAGGTGTTAAGCAAATTCATTCCTTGAAAAGAAATAATAATATCAGACAGAATGTTGATTGCAAGCACTGACAGTTGCCTTTCAGTTTTATCAAGCTTGAATTTGCTAGTATTCAGGTAAATCAGAACAGATGAGTTTTCCCCTGTGACACTCTGAAGATACTCATTACTGACATTCCAGGCATTTCCTGTTCTCTCCTCCAATGGAAACGCGCATTCTAAAACCACTCATTTGAATTAATTCAAATACAGAAGTTTTTAGGATCTTTTTACTAAAAATAAGCTGAAATATTATTTTAATAAGCTCCAGTATAAATTGATGTATACACAAAAGGGCTAAATAACCTGCATACATCTTTTCCTATACCCATCCTATTATTAAACTGAAATATTTGCTAAATTGTCCATGCAACAGAACACAGTGCTTTTAGTCTCACTGAGAAGACAGGCTAGCTCACCACCTACCAGTGTAAGCAACAAAGCAACTGAAGAAACAGCTACAAATTACACTTCTGGCCCAAATTTTAAGAGGTGAGAACAAAAAAATCCCCAGGGTTTGAATTTTACTTTTCTTTTTTTCATTCTGATTCCTTGAGGTCACATGACAGATCTGCCTGGAGCCTCTGATAAAATACACAATTATCTCTAGACAGATCCAGAGTAGATAATGTTTAGTTCTTGGTCCAAAACATCCTGGATTAAAAGTGTCAGCACTAAGAAAAGTTAAAATTAATTAAGGTTGCTCTACACCATTTTTGCTTATTAAAGCTTAAGAAGAATATGAGTATATATCCATTATTTTTTGTGGGTTTTTCTGCAATGACATAATACAGGAGCACTGACCTGAATTCACTGCCACAGAGCCTTTACCATTTTTCACATCTACTACCCAAGTTGCTTCTTTCCCACCAGGACCATCTTTTATTTTGAAGGCAAAGATTCCACCAATTTTCTTGACAAACTGCTCTCCTTCCTGAAATGACCATGTAATGTGAAAGTTAGTAATTTACTTCAACATAATTTTCAGACAGTTTGAATTTAACAGAAAGTAATTCAAAAACCATTTCTACCAATATAAAAATGCCGATTTCCCCCATCGTCATTTAAACAATAATCAAAAAAATCTAAACAAAGACCTCAAACTATGACTACCTATATTAAAATGTATTAAACTGAGAAAAATTACCACTGTCCTAAAAGTCTTGTCCTGATGGAATTCTGACATAATGTGATTGCTTCTTCTAATCACAAAGCCAGCACCTAACACCAAGCACAGAGTTTCTTGTGTTAAGGTAGCAAGCTCCTCACATAAAACCTGAACTTGCCTTCATTGAAATACCTTTATGTAGGTAGGAACTATCTGATAAAAGTAATTTAAAATCATGGCACAGGCAGAAAGATTTCTGTCCCGGCAGAACCAAATCTGTACCGTTTATTTCAATGAGCAGTGCTGAGGAAGTCTGATGGATGCTACCACACTCCCACCAGGTTTCACATGCATTCTGTTAGCAATTAGAATCCTGTTTGAGGTAAAAGAAGCAGTCAAATACCTCTTGGAGCTTCTTTTCAATCTCTTTGAAGACCAGATGTGACTTAAATCCATCCACAGCAGCGCTGAGAGGCACGGCCGCGATGCGGCCGCTGCTGAAATGAAAACCCATTAATTTACAAACCTTTACTCACATTTGCAGCATCCTCAAATTATCATGAACAGGCCTAACACCAGCAGGAAACATTTTAGCAGTCCAGAGCAGCTCTGCTATCAAAGTGAAGCTTGCTCTCTCATGGGCTTGACAGCTTGAGTCACAATCACATCAAGTATCAGGTTCATGTATGAAGAGAACATTAGTTTTATAATGGAAGTAAATTATTAATCTTATTATTCCTGATTCTGTGAAGCAATCACCCTGCATGGCCTAACAGCAGCATGAAATCCAATTCTTCATTTCTGCAGGGGCACACAGAGCCCAAGCAAGCACAGAGGTGTCCAAAAAAATGTCAATTCAAGCAACAGGAAGAACAAGTTTAGAGATATTACCATGTCTTGGCAGCAGAGCCCAAAACTGGGGTCAAGTTTAATGCTGCTGAAGTGGCAGAATTGCCTAAGAAATGTTGCTAAACTTACTGGTGTGGTCCTGACACTGCCCCACGTGTGTGACAGGGTAGCAGTAGTGGGCACTGTCTCATCTGAAGGAGACACAGCCATTTTATTAATAAACCAGGGCTGTATTAAAAGGATGCAAAATAGAAAGGTATATAAAAAACCAAAAACCAAATAAAAAGCAGAACCGTTTCAAAAACTAATGCAAAATGGATCAAGTCCTGCTGCCATTCGCCTTGATGTACGTTCCTGTCAGCTCTTGCTAAAGCCATAGGCTGGATCTGGGATCAGTGCTTAATTCTCTGGGCACTGCTGTAGCAAACTGGTAGGAAGTATCTCCATAAACACAGAATTTCACCACCTTTCCCTTAATTACACAATGCACATCATAAATCAGTTACGTAAGGGGTGCCTAAACAGATCAGGCTGTTTCATTCCAAAGTCTGATATACATTAGTGCAGCTCTGTGTGTCAGGATCTCCCACACAGAGCCTTTGGGGGAACTAAGGGTTTTTAAGCTTCTCCAGTGGAAGACGAAAGGAGCATCGCTAAGATTTCTCCGGTTTGAGATGTACCTAAGAAAGTATTTTAAAAGCCCTCAACACCAATGAGGGTGATGTGAGCTGTAGTACATTAAACTTCGTTTCTTCAGGAGAAACATTATCTCTACATGCAATGCTCTTCCTGAGAGGAAGGCCCTACTTCTAGCAGTACCTCAAGGTTAGGGACATTAAAAATAGCAAGAGTTTCTCTGTTCCATAAAGGTACAGTATTTTTAAAGACAAGGCTCACAGCAGTGGACAACAGTACCCCACTGTAAGTCTCTTCCCCTCTGATTTGAAAGTGTCCCAACTACCCACTGCCCAGTTCTGTGAGCAAGTTTGAAAAGAATCCATGAGAAGACATATTTTTCCTCTATCAGAGCTATTTTCTCACATGGTACAACCTCTTAGACATCCCAGAAGTGGCAGGATTATCACTCCTGACACTGCTACAGTCCTTCCAAGTTCAGTGGCTTCTCTCATCATCTCTTCCACAGGTTATATCATCACCTCCCAGAAACTGCACAGGTTTAGCTAAAACAGGCATTAGAAATAAGAGTTGGGAGGGAGAAGAATGTCTCTTTCTGGAAGGCCAGTGCATGATAAATTATTTTCACAGGTTTTTAGAGCAAATTTAAAGTACTGACATCGAGCTTTAAGTCCCACAAGGAGCAGGTCCATCTAAGCAAAGTCAAAAGTGAAAATGTAAAGGGACCTGTGTATTAAAAAGTCTCTCCTGCAATTCTAATATAATACAAGTTTTGTTTTCTCTCAATTCCTGTCCATCCTGGCACAGAACTGTAGCAGAATGCAGACACCTCCATAGCAGTGTCCTCCCCTCACTCTCAGACAGGCTGCAAGTGCAAACTCTGTAGCCAGAACTGGACCAGTAACAGCCCTGGGCTCTCAGGAGTACTTACAATATCACATGTAACAGCTGGCAGCAATTCTTCAGGAAGCCAAACTAGTAACAATTTCAGCAGTGGGTATCTCTGTTCCCATGGACGTCTTGCTTTTTCTCACAAGGTTCAATTAACCCTCGTGTCAATTAACTTATTTTGACGTGGCCTGTCTCGTTCTTGGAAGGATTTTTTTTTTTTAATTTTGCTGCCTTTTTTCCCCTCCTCCAAACATCAGACATTTCCTCACAACCACACGAGTCACTTTTAGGGGCCAGACGTCTTGCTTTTTCTCACAAGATTCAACTAACCCTAGTGTCAACTAACTAACTTTGACGTGGCCCGTCTCGTTTTGTAAGGTTTGGGTTTTTTTATTTTTCCCCTCCTCTAAACACCAAACACTTCCTTGCAACCACACGAGCCACTTTGAGGCCGGTTTCCCCTTTCCAACACCCCCCAAACGCCGACCCCGCCGCCAGCGCGCGGGCTGCACCCTCACTAACACCCCGCAAGCCTTGAGAGCGAGCGCTGAGTGCATTTCGGTCAGTTTACCAACCAGAACTCTGCGAGACCCACGCCCCGCGACACGGAACCGCGGCGGGACAGCGACGCCCCCTCAGCGAGCGGGCCCTCCCTCGGTGCGCGCGGCCGGGCCCGCGCGTTCCCGCGGCGGTTCCCCCGCACGGCAGCGGCTCCCCCGGTCCCCCCGCTCACCTGCGCGCCCCCGGGAAGCCCATGCCGTAGAGGGTGAGCACCACGGCGCCGCCCAGGCCCAGGTTGTGCTGCAGCGCGACCTTGGCCCCCGCCACCTGCCGCCGGCCCGCCAGGCCGCGCAGCTGCCAGCAGAGCTCCGCCGCCTGCGCCAGCCCTGAAACATCGAGCGCGGAGCGAGTCAGGGCAGGGGGAGCCCGGGGGGGTTTTGGGGATGGCGATGGTGGGCAGGGACCGCGGGCATCGCGGCTTGGGCTCACCCCGCAGGCACGGCCAGGATGAGTGAGGCTGGAAAGGGTCTCTGGGAGCATGGGGTGCAGCCTGGGAGCCAACCCCACCCTGTCAGCCACACCAGCGCGCCCAGTGCCACTCCAGTCTCTCCTTAAGCACCTCCAGGGACGGTGATGCAGCCCATTCCCATGTCCCATCACCCCTTTTGGGGCCAAATTCCTCCTGTCCCTGTTCCCTGGAGCAGAGCCTGACCCCCACCCTGGCTCTCCCCTCCTGTCAGGGAGTTATAGGGAGCAAGAAGGTCCCCCCTGAGCCTGCTCTGGTCCAAGATGAGCCCCTCCAGCTCCCTCCGCCCCTCCAGGTCCTCCAGACCCTTCCCCAGCTCCACTGCCCTTCTCCAGACATTTCTCACACATTTCTCTTTCCCTCCATCCCTTGCTCTCCCTGACAACTGCACAGCCCTCTGGGCCAGGCAGACAAGGGATCTGCATTTTATGTGTCGAATTTAACACCTTGTCAAGTGAAACGTTATCAAGAGGATGAATCCAGGAGTTTTCTAATTCCAGTCTTAAAGCAGAATGAACAGGTTTCATTCTCTCAGCCTCAAGAAGTGAGTGTGCAGGTTTCTTTAGTAACAACAGAGAAAAAAAGCTCAAAAAATTAAAGTCAAGTGTTAATGGCCAAATTGCCACAGGTTTGAGCAATCCCCTGTGGTGAACCTGCCCTAACACCTGCATTATTTGGAAATGAGAAGGCTGGAAGAAAGCTGTGGAGCTGCTGGTGAGCCCTCATGTGTCAAGCACCAGTGGGAAGCACCTGCCTGCTCAGAGCTGGATCTCATGTCTCACAGCTGTGACTCAATGAGGTGTCTTTCCTTACCTGTGGCCCCAAGAGGGTGTCCCTTTGAAATCAAGCCACCACTGGGATTGATAACCCATTTTCCTCCATAAGTATTGTCTCCTCTGTCGATCAGGTCACACGCTTTTCCTGTAAAACAGTATTTACGTAAGAAAAATGGTCTTTTTCGGTTTGTAAGTGATTTTTCAGTTCTGCTGTCACTTACCAGAGATGCTGCATGTCAGTCAAAACCCAGGAAATGCTACAGCTCATATTTCACAAAGAGCAGACCGAACTTACCCTCATGAGACCTCTAGAGAAAGCGTAACATTTGATACAAAAGCTCTTTTCAATTTGCTCTTGAATTGTTTTGCTGATATACAGTATTATGATATAATCGATATAGTTATTTTGTTCATGGAACTGTAGTGATAACTATGCCTTCTGTAAAAGAGGGGTTAGTTGTAATTTGTGACCCCCAGGACATGAGGGCTCAACACCAAGTTGAACATGAGCCCTTGCCACAAAGGCAGCCCGTGGTACCCTGGGCTGCATTGAGACATTAAGATAGTAAATAAAATCATTCATAAGACTAAAGCTTAGAATTATTCAGTTTTCCAGACTACAGTTCCCCCTTTTAACCAGGCTCTAATTCCTTTACTGTTGTACCAGCTTCTTGGGTCTATGTTATTAACTTGGAAATCTAAAAAGGATCTGCCACGATTCCCGTACTTATAACTTATTCTGCCACTAAGTTAGCACACCAGGTTAGTCTTGCACATCCTAGCCCACAGTGTGGTTTATGCCCTTTCATTAATCTCTATGCCTAATTAATCTACCATTGCAAACTAAGTTTCATACACTGTTAAGGTCAGACTGACTCAGGGTTATGAGAACTGCACTATTCAATTATTATGCACAAAACTTATCAGGCAAATAAATACCATCAAGATTCTTCTGTATCTATTAGAGGACTGAAGCTAAAGAGCTTAAAGTACCTATTTAAATAATGTCAAAAATCTGCCATTTTTGCTGCAGATATCATAAAAATACAACAATAAATACATTAAAAAGCAACCATTCAAAGGCAAATATTTGGAGACCTACAAACACATAAAAAGTGTTCCTGCAGTTCCATGAATGTCTCTGTTTTGGTAAGAAAGCTCAGACTTAATATACCACCTAGTGCCAGAGTATGGTATTTTCTCAAAATTAGTTAAATTAGAGAAAGATTATATCAGGTGATTGCTTGTGCAAGGCAAGAATATGTTTGGAATTTAAATATATCACACACTGAAGTAGCAGTTCAGTGCATTACTTATTTGAAATCAAACAAAAATGTCTTCAGTAGAAAATTTTAGTTGTTTGACTTACACACACAGAACTAAACTCCACTGCCACTTAACCTCTTCAAATCCACCCACTCCAATGACATTAAATTAATCTGGACAGATTGTGCATTGTTATACAGTTGACAACAACTCTGAGGCAAAGACATTTCAAAGATCAGTGACTTGCCAAGACCCTCTATAGGCAATTCCTGTCCGATTTTTATCTTCTTAAAAGGAAATATATAGATGGAGGGAGATCTTGGGGTAGGTAAGTATATAGCCCTGAAAAAGGGCATAATAGTGAGATCACAGGAGTCCTTAATTTAGATATTTTTAGTGCTTCCCACTTGAATAAAACAATGATGTCTATTAATGCTATTACCTTCTGGACAGAGTCCCAGAGCTTCATAGGTAATGAACTCATTAACTGAGAAGCAATCATGAAGTTCGATCACATCGACGTCTGTGGGCTTTAGGCCTGCCTGTTCAAAACATTTCTGTGCAGCTTTTTTAGTCATGTCATAGCCCACCTGCAGAAGGAGAAATTGTATGTTAAAATGTCATTAAAGAAACATAGCCAGCCATTTAATTTCTACACTTAATTTTAAACGTGGTTCTATATATCCTGTCAGTGAAAGTAACCCAGAGGAGGTGGCATTCTGATTTATTTTATAGCATCACACACCAGAGTTTAATAGTCACACCATATGAACTGTATAGAAAGAAATAATACATTCTAAATCTCAATGATGGCATGCAAAAACTTTCTGGGGAATACCCTCTATTTTCTGAGCCTGTTCACAAACCAAATTGCTCCTTTGCAGGACTCAGACCAACAGCCTTGAAACAAATCCTCAAACTGTCTTGTTCCCTTTTTCTATCAGGACTGCATTTGAAACCTCAATGGAACATGACTGCAGCAGAAACTACTGTGTATTCTAGTAGTTTGACTTGCATCCAATTGTTTTAGTCAATTTGCAGTGGGATCCAGATTTTGCAGTTCAGGTCTTTCCCTTCATTCTACCTAAGCCAGTAATCATGACTCTACCCAAAAAGGTATTTCAGCTTCAGCATTACACAAGTGTAAGTAAAATTGTTTCAAGTTTCATTACTATTATAAATAGAAAAATAGCAGAACTTTTTTTGCTGTTCAAACTGTTTAAAAAGTAGCCTGTAAATAATTTGTTAAATCCTAGATTTCTGATAGCCTGCTTAAAAATTTCTTACTGCCATCCTACAACCACACTCTTTGCTTATTCCATACCTGTCAAAATGAAATCACTTTTACATTCACTACGAAGTATAATTTGTTTGCTTGCTGACATGAAAATGTCTACATTTTCATTACATTAGGACCCCAATGAGTACCAGGAAACAGGGAACTGTAAACCTACCATCTTGATACAACTGTTCTCCTCAAATGTGCTTGGATAATCAGTGGCCATCACCTGGGCTAGAATTTCCACAGCTTTTGGCTGCAACTTGTGTCTTTTCACAAACTCCTCATTAGCCAAAATTGCAGCTGCAGCACCATTTGATGTTGGACTGATTGAAAGAAAAACAATTACATCATTACTCTAAATTAGTATGGTAAATCTTCCATGGTTTTATCTTTTAATACAAACCAAAAAAAACAAAGAGGACAAATGAAAAGATACTTTTTTTGGCTGATGCCACTGGAACTATAAATTCTAATAGTGTTTACTGGACACTTTCAGTAATATTTATACCAGACATTTGAAAATCATGACATCAAAATAGAAACATATCATTAAGGTTTTTCAATTTAGGAACAATCAAAGCTTCTGCTTAGCTATAAATATGTCAAGAGGCTGAAGAAAAATTAACACTTAACAGCACATGAGTAAAAGATACAGAATTACATGAGAGCCCCAAAGTACAAAACATATTTCAGCTCATTGTATTACATTGTGAACAAATATCTAGTGTTTGGTCATTACAGAGTTTCCGCATTTGTTTCATTTATAAAAAGTTTTACTTAAAGTTATCTGTAAATTTTAATTTACACACAAACAGACTTTTATTTAAACAGATGTCCTACCATGTTTGTCTCAACATCAAGATTTATTTCACAGTGCAAAGTCCTGTCCTTACCAACACTGTAAGACAGTCAAGTAATCAAAAATTTTGCGAGAATGCAGAACTTCATCTAAAGTGTATTCCTTCTGGAACTGGGAATACCTAAGGAAAACACACAGATGCCATCTCAGTGTCACCAGCAGACATGCCCATATCACACTATTAGGCAGCTATAGGGCTGTTTTTACAATGTATGAGGAGCCAGATATAGAATTTATGCTGGGTAAAATTCTCATTCCATAATAAAGAATATACTCCACAGAACATTTCTAAAAATAACACTTGGTTGTGCATGGATTTTTTTTACAGAAAGGGGCGTTCAGGATAGAGGCAGAGCACGTGACTCACGGGTTGTTCGTTGAGTGGCTGTGATTCTTCCATGCAATTTTCGCAAAGTATTCTGGATTTGTCCCTGGAAGGGGGAAAAAAGCTCTGTTGAAATACTCTGTTTACCCAAAGAGTGCTAACATAACAGTTTAAATATTGTGTCACAGGAATCTGACCTTAACAGGGATCTTTACAAGAGACTCACTGTTATCAAGTGATATTCAATGCTTTCTTTAGAACTCAAATTAGGACTCAAAATTAGACAAAGACTACTCAACATGGTGGAGTTTTAGCTAACAAAACAACCCACTTGGATATTTAACTTGAAAATACAGAAAATAAGTGCATTTTATTTGACATATTATCACATAACTGAAACTTCAGTGCTCATTTTCCCACCAGTGCAAAACAGCTACAGTGAAATATTAGAGTCTAAAATTTTTCCATGTAATAGTCTAAAAATTAGTGTATATAAAAGATGCACAACAGGCCAGCCTGTTACCTTGGGCCAATTTCCTTGTCTGATGAGGGGGTAAGAAACAGCAGTGGCAGCAGCCTTGTACTTAGGTATTAAATCAAATACCCAACAGCTTTTGCCAGACAATTCAGTCCCAAGCCCATCCACCCATCCTAAGGCACAAGGAAAAATGCAGGAAGTTATGCAGCCTGATTGCTCACACCTTACAGAAACACAAGCCATACCATCAGCATGGCACAGCCTCAGTTCTGTCTCCTGAGGGCTTTGTTTGCCTACCCATCACCAGACTTTCAATAGGGAACTCTATCCAAATGTATTCCCTCGGGTGTGAGCTGTAGGTGCTGCAGTTACAGTATCTGGGCATGCTACCATTTTTAAAAAAACAAAATCCCAATATATTAAATCAATTTATTAAAAGAAGACAATGAAAAGATGTATTTTAACATACCATATTTCTCCATATGTTCTTTGCCAGCGCTTGCAAACAGCTGAGGTGCCACTGGAGCACTTGCTAAGCCGTATTTATTTATCATGATTTCCATATGTTTGTCCATTGGATTAGTTCTGTCTGAAAACTAAAACGAGGAGAAATAACTACAAAGCAAGTAATAATCTCCTTTTCTTTAACATCACCACAAAAGTGCCACAGGCTTCAAGCAAATGAGAGTTTTTTCTGGACAGTATGTTGCACTTCGGTGACATGTTTAGAAGAATTCACAATTTCCCAACTATAAAAGAAAGTAAATAAGCAGAAATAACCACTGCACTGATTCATGGCAAGGATCACTGCTATGTGATTTCTACCACAGGCACTATTTTCAGCAGAG
Organism: Sclerurus mexicanus; assembly: GCA_013396755.1. NCBI lineage: Eukaryota > Metazoa > Chordata > Aves > Passeriformes > Furnariidae > Sclerurus > Sclerurus mexicanus. The sequence goes on from VWZF01006639.1 coordinate 2,274,999, forward strand.
GACTTTGGGTATTTTTCACCTCACTTAAAACCCTATAGTTAATACAGTTTCAAGTTATAAAATTAATACTATATTAATAGATTCAGTGAAGCTGAGATGAAATACTGTAAAGCATGTTAAAAGATTAACTCCTGCTTATTTTTATCAGTGGTTAAATGTAAAATTTCTCACCCAAACCTCTTGCACATATTATCAAATTTGGCAGCTCTGTACTTCAATGACATATGGGCTCTAACACTGCTTGCCATAAGGCAAAATATAAGCAAATCCCCACAGACTTCTCCAGTAAAAACAAAGAGTCAAGAAGCCCTTAGGTTTGGGGAAAGTGTGTTAGTAGGTCAACTGAGTAAGGATCAAGCCAGAAGACCCAGATTCTTTCTTTGATTTGCTGTGTCATTTTGAAACAGACACTCCAATTACTCAAAGCTTCCGTATTCTATCTGGTATTTTCATTATTCCCCATTAACCCAGCTTTTAACATAGTCTTAAAAAAATACTAGAAGCAGAAAATTAATTCTAAAACATCCTGTGCAAAATTTGTATGTCCTTGCTGCCATCAGAATGCTAGAACTCATCCAAAGTTTCTGTGGCTCAAAATAATGGTTTATTTTGTAATCATCTACAGCAACACCATGAAGCAACTGGTATTCATGAGATGTGTCAGAGAATGAGGAGGTGTAACTCATCTACAAACACAGAACATATGAAGTCTTTCAGACACTTACACCTGTAGCAAGAGATCCTTTTGCCATCCTCTCAAAGCCAAGTGCCAGAACACAGTCTGCCAAACCTTAAAATAAAATTTGTGGCTATTTAAAGCACAATGCATTTATAAATGACACTGTGTACTAACAACTATTCAATTACAAGATATGTACATAAACACCTATCAGCTGCTCTTCCTCTTTCCTTCATTTTTGAAAGACAGACAAATTAAAGTGGAAATGGTATTGGTACAAACACTGATACTCGAGAATGAGAGATCAGTACAGGCTTTGGGTTTATTTTTAAACTGTTTGACAGCATTTATCATAGACAACCAAGCACTTAAGTCTCTGCCACAAATACTAAAATAATCATACAGTGTTACTATAGTTTTCATTGCAGAAACATCAGCATTTAAGTACAAGAAAGTATCAAAGTCCATAAAGAACTGAAGAAACAGAAGCAAACACTCATCTATCAGTTCAAAGCATAGTCTGTCGCAAGGTGTTGCTCCTTCCCTCCGTTTCCAAAATGTGTTAGTCAAACACTTGTGTGGGAAATGGCTAAGCTTTTTAGCAGATTCTTCTCTCCCTTCCATCCTGCAGAATCTACTGCTTGTGGTGCTGTAATGCAACTTGTTCTGCACAACTCCAAACAGTTTCTCTAGAAAACACTTCACTGACTCAGTCCTGACAGGTTCATGCAGCTTAGCACACAGGACAGGACATGTATATCCAGGGACACCATCCTACTGCATCCCAGCACCTGGACACATAGTGCCTGAGTTCACAGTGACAGCCTTAGTTTTTAGAGAGCTTGGTCTTGCACTTGTACATACAACTGATCAACCTTCTCAGCTGAGTGAGGCAGAAAGCACGATGTTGTCCATGAGGGCAGGACATTTATAACTCGAAGTACTCCCACATTCACTAGCTTCAACCTTCATTCAAGTTATATTTATAGAGAATATGTATTACCCAGCCCCAGAGCAAACCAGCTCACCTCCTTCTACTAATTGCCTGGCCATGAACAGAGCAGTGGATCCAGTGGCACAGTTGTTGTTAACATTAATGATGGGAATGCCAGTGAGACCCAGCCCGTGATAGATGGCCCGCTGTCCACAGGTTGAGTCACCTGTAGAGAGAAACACAACATTGAAATAAGGTACAAACTCAAACTTCACTCACAGAAAAAGAAATCCTGCCATTTCTGTGCAATGCTACCACTTAAACTGTAAACTTGAACTTCTGAACTGTCACCCTGAATGTGTCTCTCAGGTATCCACAGTAAAGAACCTCAGAAACAAGGTAAAACTCAGCAGATTTTAAAGACAGAAGCTTGTCCTGCTTCTGTGATAACAGGCTGTGAGTCAAAGGGACAGAAAGGTCTGAGAGGTGTGACTTGGGAGCTGCTCTGAGTATCACAGCTGACTGACCCTACTTCAGTTGCCATAATACTGTCATTAACAGAGAATTAGAAAGAAAGTAAATTAAAAACTTTCTTTGGAATGGAAATAGATTTGTCCCTAGTAGAAAGCTTATTGATGAGATCCCCCCTATACTTTATCCACACAGATGTGGATAAATTTTATCCACAGAGATGTTTGCAAATGTCATGGATATCACATCCCAACTAAACATTACTCACCAAAAACATAACCCACACATGCTTGCTTCACTGCTGAGTAAGGAATCCCAGCATCAGCTAAAGCTGCCTGGCCTAAAAAACAGTTACAAGTGGAAAAAAAAGTTTAACACTTAAGGGCAAAAAAAATAAAAAGCAGCTCTCACAACCACAGCAAGCAAACGTAGAGTAGTATGTACAATCCCTGCATTCACAAACAAGAAGAGAGTTGTACAAATTCCTTATTATATGATGCAAATGATTAATAATGTCTTGCATCTTAATACTCATAAGGACAATTTCACAGTGTTTAGAGTTCTGAACAAGCTCCTTTATCAGAAAATTTCATTCAATCAATTCTGTGTTCATGCACAAAGGTTGTTCATCCCCATTAAAGTATGTTTTGAATAATATAGTTAAGTGTTAAATTATTCAAGTGTCCAATCCAATTTTAAGCCATCCTGATGACTTCAGCATTGGAGGCAGTGAGCTGGAGAGGCCAGTTATGGATTTTGTGACAGTGGTCTTTTCTTCACCAGTTTTAGATCCGCTTTTTATACACATCTATTTACTGAACAGCAGCTGTTCCTTCATATGTATAATAAAAATATTAACTCTAAGATTTAAAATAAGTATCAGCAATCAAAAAAAATGCTTTATTATTAAATTACCTGCTTCTTTAGCCATGTCAGGGTAATCAGGACTGTTCTCATTAGGCTTTGAAAACTGACAAGAAAATACAAAGAAAAAAAAAGAACCAAAACCAAATCACAGTGAGATTTAATATATCTTTTGCTTAAACTGGTATATTTAAAAGATTTCATAGTAAAATACTTAAGGCACAATACGGTGTCTGACAGGTTCTACTTGTCTCTTCCATCTTATTATTGTTCCTTCCATGAGCACATCACAAGTGAGTTCAAGGTGAGACTCAGTAACTTCTAAAACTACATTGTCATCCACTCCAACAAACACAACTAACAGAACGAAGTCTTTAACCTTTCAACTCTTCCCCTGTCACATCACATGCTGGAGAAATACCCATGCAGCAACAAAAAAAAGTTATTTAAAAAGGGGGAGTGGGGGGAAGTTTCTGACAACTCTGGCAGATACCAAAGTTGTGGTAAGGCTCATCTACCAAAACAACAATAGTTCCTTTAGCTTTTGCTCCTCTTTGAACGTCACAGAATCATGTAGGCCGGAAAAGGCCTTTAGGATCAAAGTCCAACCGTTACCTCAGCACTGCCAAATTCCCCACTAAATGATGGCCCTCAGCGAACACCAACGTGTGTTTTAAGTCCCTCCAGAGACGGTGACTCCACCACTGCCCTGGGCTGCCTGTTCCTGGGCTTGACAATCCTTTCGGTGAAGTAATTTGACTTAAGCCTAATCCCAAAGCTCCCCTGTGGAAGCCTGAGGAGCACAAGGTTTCCTCTTGTCCTGTCCCTTGTTAGCGGGGAGCAGAGCAGCACACCCGCCCTGGGGGAGCTGTGGGGGGCCCGCTGGCCACGGAGTGCTGCGGGGACACGGGGACACGGGGACAGGGGGACACGGGGACATTGGGACACTGGGACAGGGGGACACGGGGACGTGGGGACGTGGGGACACGG
>VWZF01006639.1:2281048-2310083 GCA_013396755.1 Sclerurus mexicanus
CAGGGGGGGACTGCCCGGGGGACAGGCAGAGTGACCTAGTGCTGCAGGATGGACCCGGGTTGAAGCCAGGTCCACTCGTTGCTTTCAGTCGTGCCTTGATACTTTTTCCCCAAGAGCATTCCTGCCAAATGAATAAATAGCTAGATGCATTTTTTTAAAAAAAGTTATGTATGCAGGATTGCTCAATGCAAGACGTTCTGGTTTGCATAGCTTAGATTTTTCTGACAGCAATAACACACAGTGCTAAAGGTAGGACAGGACCTGGGCAGGCCTGTGCACATTTATGCATGAAAGCCACTAAACAGTTTGAGTTTTGGTTCAGATTGCCAATGGATTTACTCTCTGTGTAACTATTGCAAGAGCTCACAAACAGCTCTCAGTAGTTTTGATGGTTATATACACATGAACAGCTACCAGAGTTGTGAATGTCCCTTCCTGGTGCCACTGTCACCTGTGTCTCTGTTCCAATGTGACACATCTCTGGCTCAGCAGCTGGCCCCTGTCATAAGCAAAGAGGTATGGCTGTGCATCTACAGCAGCAACAGCATCTTAGAACATTCATGCCTGGGAAGTGAGCAGAAGTCCAGCCAAGGACAGAGGAAAGGCCTTTTTTCCAAAGCACAGAGGCCGTTGGATAATAATTTACAAATCACAAGTGCAAGGGAGAAGTAGGTACACATTGTGGTCTTATTTTTCTGCTTGGACTTAGGAACTTTGAGTGAAGTCCCTTTCCACTGATGGGCTTCCTAAGTTTAAATTCAATGGAGCTGCAGTTTCAAAATGGTTCTGGAACATGAACTGAGTGACAAGTCTGTGCTATTCTCATGCAAACAGCAGTCCCAAGAGGATGGTTTTCTTCCTTAAGGAATGTACTTGAGCACAGTAAGACCAAGCAGTACAAACTAAACTAAGTAATATTCAAAAGAGAAACTTAAGATGGATCATTTGGGTTTTGGTTTGTTGGGTGTTTTCCTCATTTCTGCAGCAATTCTAAGATGAGTGTTCTTGGATGTCATGTTCATTTTTTAAAACTCTAGTTACTTACAGTATTTACAGTGCTGCTGAATTTTACAGCTGTTCTGCATAACTGGGTTTCATAGACATGGTGCACCACCTCTACTTTTAAAATAACTGATGGGTTTAGAATATACTTTACATGCGTTTTCAGGAAAGAGAAGATGCAGCACATGCAGATATTGTTCTCAGTTGAATTACTGTGTCAGAGAACTAACTGAAGTATAACTGAAATTGTCTCCTATTGCCAAGGTATTGCTGAAATCCTAATGAACCGACCCCACGCGAGAAACTCACTGGGAAAAGTATTTGTAAATGAAGTGAGTATGGGCCTGGTCTGTCAGTGTGTTTGGAATGGTGATCAATAACCAGCTGCAGTAAGAATAATTGCGGGAAATGTAAAACGAAACTTACCTCTTGCTGAAGGTCAGTGGGAGATGGCACCGGGGCAAGGCAGGTTAGCCTGGAGAAGAAGGGGTTGTGATAGTTAGTGCAGTATCTCAGGGGTGGACTGGACAGAGATACTGGAGTCCTTTAAGTTAGCTAATTTAACTCAGATGCCAGTTAATGCCCTTACTCTTTGTCACACCTTACCAGATGATCTGTTCAAGGATGATACATCCTAGAGAAAGTCCAGCTCATGCCTGAAGAGGAAGGGGAGTTTAAGGTACAGCAAAGGTTCATCTCTGAGTGGAAGGAAAAAAAGAGATGGAGAAACATGTCCTTCTAAGCTGTCGTGGAAGGGTCCTGCTGCTTCCACTTGTGATTTTCAGGAATTTCCTGGCACCTGCAGGGAAAAATGAAAACACTTGTATAGGAGATTAGGAGCTTGCTACAGTTTACATCCACCCACATGCCTAAAGTTTTTCCTCTCTTGTCTGCACTCCCTCCCTCGTAGCTGTTCAGTGCCCTGGAGCAGCTCCGCTTTGATGAGAAGGTGCGTGTGGTGGTGTTCAAGAGCGAGGTGAAAGGTGTGTTTTGTGCAGGTGAGTTACAAAGGCTCTTCAAACTATTCTCAAAAAACGTGATGGCTCTTAGGGCGGTGATCAGATCAAGCGGAAAAGCAGTTGGGAATGTGTGCTGAAAGAAAAACGGGCAACTTTTTGTGTGGCAAATAACAACCATGTTGTTCTCTGACCTGTCTCTTGGCTTGATGATGAAGATGTGTGCGACAGTGAGCCACACAGGCTGCATGATGCTCCTATTTGTTTTCCATTACTTAAAGCACAGGTGCCTCTGGTATTGGAGTACTTGGCTTCCAGTTTTATGGATTTTCATCCTTACAGTGGTTGGCGCTTCTCTGTGGAATCTGTTGAAAGGGCACAGAGGAGAAGCCCTGCCACTGCTGCAGCCCAAAGGTCCACACTCCGACTTCCTCTGACCTTCCTTAACCAGAACACTGTATTTCAAGACTTCTGAAATGGTCTGTCCTCTGAGAGGGACAGGAGGAAACACAGTTTGGATATCTTTTCCTGGATTCTAATGTTTCTCTCCTTCATTTAGGAGCAGACTTAAAGGAGCGGGAGAAGATGGATGATACAGAAGTTGGACAGTTCGTTAGAAGGCTGAGAAATCTCATGGATGAAATAGGTAAAGGATTATTTCAGTTGGAAAATTTATCCTGGACCATCCGTAGTGAAACACGTAGAAATGCTGTAGGAGGTGATAACCAGCAGGTTATCCATCTGAGAGTAGCTCCCAAATCCAGATTATGCCTGAAACAAAGATCTGATTAGATGTAAACACCAACTCTCCTGTTGCCACTCCCAGGACAAGATGCATTTCAGTGCTGCCTTACCCACAACAAGAGCAGTGCACACACATGGATGTAATAAATAAAGTACCTGCTATGGGAAAGCATTTTTATACAGTTCTGTGGAATCTGGGGGAGGCAGTGCTAGACAAGGTGAGCTGTGTTGGCTGTCCCAGTACATGCTCAGAAACACTCATGATATGGCAATGACCTAAGAACATGGATTTGAGTCTGAATGGATTTGTGGAATGTCAGGGGGGTTCTATCTACAACTTCCCCACCCCCTTTTTTATTTCTTTGCAAAAGGATTGTGGACTTCTGCAATTGATTTTCTTCCCCTATTTATGAATTAATTCTGCTCTCACTAGAGAGAAACACCAACATGAAATCTAACTAAAATACCAATGGGAGTTGCAGTAATTAAAAAAACCACAGGAGCAGTCAGGGCGGGGTGGTTACAGCACAGAACTGGCACGTCTGAAGTTTGCATCCAGCTCCCAGAGTATTGAGAAAAGTATAAGGCAGCTAATCTCCAGATACATCACGTTCCTCAAGTGTGAGGTAACAACAGTGTTTACCAAGGTCAGGAGCCTTGGCTCACAGAAGCACCAGAAAATCCGATCCTTTTCACAGTGACTTGGGATGGTGTCTTTGCTCTGACTGTTTAACTGCAGCCGATGGACATCCACGCGATAAAGTTGCAAGGAGACAGTTTGCCCTGTTTTGTGCAGCAGTACTTTGCATTTGCCTGCTTCTTTGCAAGAAAAAAAAGCATTCGGACAAAGAAGGGAGAACTGCAAAAATACCGTTTCGAGACAGTGAGAAAGTTTTTGGCAGAACAAAATGAGTCCTTGGGCAACTTTGTACTAAAAGCTTTGGAATTTAAGGATTTAAATTCCAGAAGAGAACTTCTGGGATACAAGCGTGTAACCTGTGCTGTGTTCTGCAGCTGCCCTGCCCGTGCCCACAATCGCTGCCATCGATGGCTACGCGCTGGGTGGAGGACTAGAACTGGCCTTGGCCTGTGACCTTCGAGTGGCAGGTGGGTGTTGCTCCACGTAGGGATCTTCCTGCAATCAGTGCCTGCATTTTAAAGAGAGCTTGCATGCTTGAGAACGGACTGTTAACAGAATCCAGAAGCTTGAGAGGAACTTAAAACAGTTCAGGAAGTGAGTAAGCGTTTGTCCAGAAATTGTGACGTTTAGTTACTATTGGGAAAGCAGTTTCTATGCTTAAAAAGTGAAGCCTATTTTTAGGCAAGATTAGGATTCCTTTAGAAAACTATTAGTAGAATTAAGTAGTTATTTTAATGTAATACTGGATCAGCACTCTGGCTAGATCTAACTTCCTCAGCTGAAATCAGTTTGGACTGGAAGATTTCCTTGTTCAGTTTCTGTGCTTCCATCCATTACATTTTACCTCGTATGAACCTAGGGTTCATTTTATTAGATGAAACTGCCACAGTGGGGCAGCAGCCACACCACACCCCCAAGGGACTCGAGATGGACACTGATTAAGCACTGGAGTATTCACTTGCTACCTGGAGAAACGGAGTTCCAGATTGTAGTTTTATCAATCAGTTCAATATATAAAACTTGTAGTTTTACAACCCAAAAAGTAACTAACGCTGCATTTATTTTTTTTAATAGCTTCATCAGCTAAAATGGGCCTTATTGAGACCACACGGGGACTTCTTCCTGGAGCAGGTGACCTTCACTAAATCTTCAGTCTCACTTTCTCAACTGCACAGTCAATGTTTTGCCATTAGAGCACTTGTAGTGTTTTGAATGTAAATTAGAAGTAGCATCTTACAGTGATGCAGATCTATGAATCAAGAGTTCTGTCCCAAACCCTGTCTTGAACTTTCTCTGAATTTAGGAAAGTCCCTTTACATCTTTTCTTGCTTATCAAAATACTCCAAAGGGATGCTGAAGCCTTTCAGATGCCTTTAAATATGTTGACATAGCTAGTAAAGAAATACGTGTTGCCTTTATTTTTTAAATCTCCTGGTTTTATAAGGAGACAAAATGCTACTGGGGCATTTCTCAGAAACGGAAAATGGTGTTTTTGTTGTCCTAAGGTGGAACCCAGCGCCTGCCCAGATGTGTTGGAATAGGTCTTGCAAAGGAGCTCATTTTCACTGGCAGACAGATTGATGGGCAGCAGGCCTTCTCCATGGGATTGGTAAATCACTCAGTGCCACAAAACAGCGAGGGAGATGCAGCTTACCAGAGAGCGTTAGCTTTGGCTAAAGAAATCCTTCCTCAGGTAAGTGTGGGCAATGTAAAGGTGCCATTTGTGCTTCACTGCAGAGAGAGCAAGCAAACAACTGAAATTTCTTCCTATGAAATACTGAACTCTCGGTTCCTGATGTTTAAATCTCTTCACTGTCCTTTGTGGACGCAGTTTCTGTAGGAACAAGCGTGAACATGCAGCTGATTAACCCACAGGGCAGTTTTACCACCAGCTGCAGATAACACCACAGTGCTGGGGTTTTCTTAAATCCTTACTAACTTACTGCACGTTTCTGTAGACTAGAGGGTCATTTGGAGCTAAGATAATGACATAACAATTCCTCTATTATAAATTAATGTGGCGTTAATTATTTTTAAATGTTTATTGTGGTTTGTTTCGTTTGTTTGTTCTTTTAATAAAGGCTCCGTTTGCTGTGAAAATGGGAAAACTGGCAATAAACAGAGGAATGGAGGTAATTCTTTTTGTATTAATACTGAGGTGAGTGAAGCAGATGATCAGCTGCTACAAATTACTGCAGTAAAGATGCTTAGAACAGATGAGTTATAATCCTTGTTTTAAAGATTTTCTTTAAAGAAAAAATTAATAAGGGCAGGATTTATTTGCCAGTCACTAACACTGCAGTTCTAATTCAGGAGTGAAGGTGACTCAATAGGAGTGAGTGCTTACTGATTTGAGAGCTCTGAAGTAGCTCTGAGGGCTGTATTTGGGACAAATCTCACCCTTCCCTCTCGTTCCCAGGTTGACATTGCGTCAGGGATGGCTATTGAGGGGATGTGCTATGCCCAGGTGGGTTACCTTCAGAATTCAGTCCTGAAAGGAACAACTGTATGTTACTCATAGGATGGGCTTTACAAGTTGGTTTTCGTTTTAACAAATTAAAAACAATTCCTCCTGTAGTTATTCTTTGTGACAAGTTTTGAGAGCATGCACCTTTCTCAGCTAATGGAGAAATAGTGTATTATCATGTTACAATATAATGTGTTTCTCAGTGCATTTTAAGATGGTAAAGTATCACATTTATGGAAAACTGTTTTCCTGTGTAGTTCTATGTTCTTTGTCTTAGATGCTTTGCTTGTGAGTTGCTCTAAAACCCAGTCTCTATTTTCCTAATTGCAAAACACGGAAGGTGGGACTGATCATATCACTGAAAGAAAAGCAATCTTACACCACTACTGCCCGGTCAGGACTTAAAAACACATCTACGTGGCAATGGAAAACATACCATTTGCTCTTCTTTTCTTTTCAATGTAGAATATCCCCACAAGGGACCGTCAGGAAGGGATGGCTGCCTTCAGGGAGAAACGGCCACCGCGGTTTATCGGCAAATAACGCTTTCCAGATTCCCTGTAACCTTTAGAGAGTAAAGTAGGATTGAAGAGCACCCACCGACTTCTTGGGGATTATTTTTATGACACCATTCTGTGCACTTAACTCCTTGCCTTGGACTGCATTTCTGAATATTCCACTGGATCATCTTCCTCTACGAATCTCCAAATAAAGATTTAACTTTGTACACCTGATCTTTAATGCACGTACGTCATATGTCAGTGGTTATGGCTCCCACAGAGTACAGAATATGGAGAAGCTTTGGCTCACCATAAGGAAATAATTTTTAAAAAAAGGCAGAAGACACACTGCATCTAAACACTGTTAGGAGAAACAAACAAACACTGAAGAGAAAGTCAACTTATAAAGATAAATCAGTGCTTCCTTCCCTGGACTGGGGCTTTCAAGCAAGTGAACTAGGAAGCAAATGTTGCTTTAGTAAATACTTTACAGGTTATCAAAATATACTTGCAAAAGGCAGCTTAGCTTACCACATTGGAAGTGGCTGTCACTTTATGCTCTGACTGTCTCAAAGCAAACCACAGCTTCACTTGTTCCAAGAGTTACCCAAACAGTTCTGTGGGTGAGGTAACCAAATTGTACACACACACATTTTCTATGCAAAGATCTGCAAAAGTAAAGCAGAGTCAGGATCTTCAGCCTCCACCAAAGATGGCAAATGCTGCAGGTGGAATACAGGAGTTCCAAAGTTGCTTCCAGAATTATTCTACCCTGGCAGAAACTCGTGAAGCTGCATGGGAACGTGAAGAGACCTTTCTGTAAGTGGCACATACGAGTATATTTAGTGGAGTTACACCTCATAGGCATTCATACTTTCCAGCTTGAAAGAATTCTGCTCCCAGTTTGCCTGAAGCATGTGGGAGCAAAAGAAAAAGGGTATTAAAAATAATTTGGAATCTCTGTGCTTGCTGGCTGCAGAACTTCATGCAGTGACACATCTTCCAGACCTATGGCCTGATGCCAGTGTCATATGCATTTTGTGCTGCAGGGAGTAGTGGATTTTTTTTTCCTTTCCCCCCCAGTTTTAGTTCAGATGCTTCAGGAAATTCTCCTGTTGTAGGAAAGAACAGTAGTGTAAGGAGAGTTGTCATCTTTATTTTAAAACCTTGTAGCAATTGATTTATATTTATTCTATTAACACTGATTTTGACAAGTTTTGTGTTCCATTTCAGGTAATGGAAACTCTGTGTAAGTCCCTTAGCAGACATCTCAGAAGGACAGGGGCTAAAAGCTTGTAGGCAGTATTTAAATTTTAAACCACTTTCATAATTCAAAGCTATAGCCAGCTGAATTTCTGTCTGATTTGAGAAAACCAGATACACACATGAAAATTATGCTGTCCAAATTACACTTTTGTACAAAAAACAACTACACAACACTGATTAAATTACTGGACCAGTACCTTTTGAAGTTGCTGAAATACACAGTAACTATGTTATTGAAGATTAGAGGTGATGTTTTTATTTGGAGGATGGGAGCTGGGAGAAGGAAGGAGTTTAAAACCAGTAAAATGTGGTCATCATGAAGAAGCCATCCCTGCTAGTAAGCTACCAAACATAAGTTTTCTTTTTTAAATTCATTTCCCAAATATTTACAGAAGAGTCTCTAAATATCATTCAGTTGCCATGGAAACATGGAGACTAAGCAGATAATACCTGAAATTAAATTGGATTTGAATGGGCATGCAGTTTGCTTCCATCACTTGCATTATATCAGGCATCTCTTTGCTGTGCAATGCGTTTCACTCGCTTCATTTGTAACCCAGAGGTAACCACGAAAGAAAGAAGTTGTTACAGTTATCATCTTTATGTAAAATTTCACACTCCACAAAACAATGCAACTGACACAGGGCTTACACAGGATATTTGGATGTATTTTGCACTCACTGTGATGACTTGGAAATATAATTCACTGCACAATACTGACTATTTACAGAAAACGAGAGCAATCGTTAATCTCTTATAAATAAGGTGACCAAATATCCTGGGCCTCCAATAAATACATGCAATCCCCTTCATGATGAAGTCAAGTCAGTATTTTGCTCTAACGAGCCTTCTCCTTTCCCTTTCAGTATTCTAAAAACAAAAGGTTTCATGCACAACCAAAAGCAGTCACGCAACAACGAACCCCCCCTTCTTGTTAGAAAGTTGCAAATCTCAAACTTAGCTCACCCTTTCAGTACTGTCTCACTTCAGTCCTGTTTCTGCTGCTTTACTTCAGTGGGTTTCCCCTTTCCCTGAATTTGATGTGGTCCCCACCTCGCTAAGAGCAGGGAGGACTCTGGAGAAATGAACTGCAAGAAAGGCATTGTTCCAGCAGTAAGGAAAACAAAAGAACATGGCTTGCAGGCAAAAGGAAAAGGAAGCTGAAGACCCCATTGGTGCCTAACAGGGTTATGAGACAACGGACATTTTGGTCGCCTTAGTTACAAGTCTCACTGGAACCTGCATGCATGTACTTCTGTTTCAGTCTGTAGGAGTGTTGAATCTCACAACCACACACAGTTCTATTCAAACACCAAACTGGTGAACAGTGTTATGAAGAGCAATCACAGGGATGGAATAACTTTTTCTCCTGGGAGTCCCAAAAGACGATATTCCTTCAAGTCTTGTTTCCAGATGTGCACACTGATCTGTACAAGTCCCATCTCCTGGCAGCCAGCACTACCCCCACCTTATGACCAGCTCAAGCCGTGACCCTTGACAAGTCACACACGTGGTTGCCATCAAAGCTGACGTTCAGCAAAGGTTTCCACACATGGTTCTGGGTACCACAGTTACCGGCAAATCACTTTAATGGTGACCGATATATTACAAGTTACTCCAACTACACACACATCAGAAGGGATTATTACAGAGACAATACTTTACACTCCTCTACCTGCAGCTCTCAGTTTGGTTTGGTCTGTTGCTGTTTCCTACATGGTGGGGGCCTCCCGTGACGCATAATGTGTTTTTCTAAACTGTCCAGGATGGCGATGGCAATCCTTTGGACATGGGGATCAGTCTGGACATTTTCCTTGATGTTGTACAAATGCTGTAAACCACCTTCTTCAATTAACATGCTGCAGTATCTGGCAGCTGTAACGAGATTATAAAAAGGGAATTAAAAGCAGAATTATCTAGGGTAAAGGTAGCAGATAATGTAAACACTGATTCCAATACACTTTTGTCTTCAGGCAACATTTAGGACACTCCCTAAAATGTCCTCAGAAATGCACTGGTACTTGAACAAGTGACAACACAACAGAGTTATTTGGACAGGACTCTGACTGTAATCAGGTCTGTTACCAAGTCTGCCTCAGCTGACTGGAAAATGCCCTGCAATGTGCACAGTATTCTCTCATCCCCCCACCTCCTCTGCAGGCATTTTAAGTGCACATGCACAAACTATAAGAAATGGGAATCAGAAATACTGTAGTGTCTGAGCATCCAGGTAAAAACAGCACTCTTAAAAAAACCTTGCTACAGAACAGTTGCCAAAAAATGGTATGAGACACACCACACTATTTGTACAGGCCTGTCGAGTGAATACAAACTAGTTCCTTCCAATACACTTGGCCAAATACTACTGGTGGTGGCCTTTAACTGGTTATAAATTGCTACAAATGCCTTTCCAGGGTTTCTTCCATTTTCACTGTTGACTTCAAAAAGTTGAAAGCACTCCTCCAGCAGCTCCGGTGTCACTGAGAGCAGGGACCAGCTATAAATAGAGCCGTATGGTGAATGCAATGTGCAGGCTCCAGGAGTTGGTATGGAAAGGTCAGGATGACTGCAATGCAATCCACAGGGAGTTACCTCAGCCAGGCCCAGTGTCACCATTCACCTCAGTGATGCAACACCGAGCTGTTCAAGTGCTGATGTTCAGCATTTCACGGGGGATCACGTTTACTGCAGTGCTACTAATATTTTAGTGAATTCACTTACTGAGGGCAATATGATATAGACAAACAGCAAAAGGAGAAAAAATAAGCAAGGAAAAACTAAAAAAACATTAATTCCAGACTACTTTCCAGCCTCATCTGTAAGAACAGATCAAAATAAAATGCATCTCTCCAAGAGGAAAAGCCTTCCTGGAGCCAAGCACCAAAAGCTGAAGATTTTTCCCCAAAATAACTCTTTGTATTTCAGAATTAAACACATTTTCCCTCTGAGGAGGTTATTACATTTGCTACCAAATGTTCAGCTTCTGTGTAACTTCATCCAGAAACTTCTGGCATCAACTACCACCAGAACTAACTAAACTTCAGGAACTTTGCCTTGCTCTCCAATCAGGGGTACGCCAATACAAACCTCTGTGGCATGTTGAAAGCTCAGAGGTTACGGCAGCACAAAACAAACACTACAAATAAATAGAACAAATAGGACAATCCTAAGTTAACAGGACAGAGGGACAGAGCCAAATTACAGGGTCTTAATCAAAATCTGTTATCCAGAGTCTGACCAGCAAGAACTTCATCAGAACAGTCTCACTCCAACGTGAAGAGCCCTCTCAGATTTCTGGACAGCACCCTGGCTCATTATATTTCCGAGCTCTATAAAGAGAGCAAACCAGTATTCTCTGTGCAGTTCTATACTGTGCCATGTTACTGGCTGGTCAGGGATAGATGCCTTAGCACTGCAGAAACAGTGATTTATGGGACATGGATAAACAAGCCTAACACTGCTGGCAAGAAGATTAAAAACTGACACAGAAAACACTTCTAATACTTTAGAGGAAAGCTGCTTTATATACACACATTCACGTCAAAAAGTTATGTCAAAAAAACAACCAAAAAGAAGTATTAAAAGCCAGGAATGTTTGCCCACTCTTCCATTTAGATACGGTTGGGAGATTTATTCCCTTTCCCAACACTTGTGTGTTTCACCAAACGCTCTCAAACCACTTTACAGAGTAGACATTGGTGTTCTCATTTTGCAGATGGG
The DNA here is from genome assembly GCA_013396755.1 of Sclerurus mexicanus. Lineage (NCBI taxonomy): Eukaryota > Metazoa > Chordata > Aves > Passeriformes > Furnariidae > Sclerurus > Sclerurus mexicanus. Next base: position 2,292,344 of record VWZF01006639.1, read on the forward strand.
AAGGAGGGATTAAGAAAGTGACCTTTCTGTCCCAGCAAGTTACTGCCCAAAGGCGATTAGGGCAGGATTACCCAGCTTCTGTTCCCAGTGAGACACTGACACCTGCTACAATCACTAGTCTTAACTTGAAAGAAACTTGTTGCCCATTACTAATATTTACATTTCTCAACAAAAACACCTGTGGCAAGCAAAAAGTGTAGTTAATCTCAATACATTCGCATTTTGGAATTAACATTATGCATCTAACAGGAAAATTCCAGTAAATAAAAAGGATGTAAGGAAGTTTTACTACTTTCTTTTCTGCTCCATTTAGTCAAGGCTCAAATGCAATTTCTCTAGAGGACTTAGGAGTGAATACTGTAGGGACTTTTATTTTTCTCACTTGATGCTAGTGAATAATACGTTAAGAAATGAGAATTTTAAGGGTAACATGATCCAGATACATACGGTTTTTGCTGCAGACGTGCTGCATGGCCCACACTGCCCATAACTGGACACCAGGTGTCATGAAACAGCCGAGCAGTGGAAAAAATGGATTGAAAGACCTATGAAAAAGAAAGAAAAATAGCTACTTGCTTTGCTTCTAAATATCACTACTTCAGAGGTCACGTGTCTGTTCACTCATCTACTGGTTAACTAGAAGAGACACTGATAAACATAAAGAGACTGGCCTGCTGCGTCTAAAATTCTAGTTTAAGACAGTTACTAACAAATATCAGATTTAGTGGATATGTGGGAAGCTTTTACCAGAACACTTGGATGCCTCCTGCTCCTTAAAAACAGGAGTAAAAGCAGTAGGAAATTTAAGGATCAGATCTCCAGCAATTACCTAATTGTGCTTTTGGGCCTTAGGTTTCTTACCTAGAACAGACAGCTGAACTAGTGTGAGCCAAGATAACCTTACTGGTTAATCTTTGTGTCTAAGTCTCTCAGGCCTGCAGCTGAATACCTTCAACAGAAAAGGAGCAGAACAACATGCATTTTTTACTTTACAAGACCCTAACCTTCTTTGGTCCCAAAGGGAAAATTAACCCCACTGCACATTTTTAGCCAGGAGGTGTTTTTTCCACTGGATGAAACCAAGTCTGACTAGCAGCTCTCTCTGCTTTGGGAACAAGTTTTAAACCTAGATGAGTTTATTTTCCAAGCTCTAGATCATGACAGTAGTTACCTGTAAGCCACCATCTCACATTCTGGGGTTGGCCAATTCAAAATGGCAGAGTGCTGCAAAACACAGAACCAAGAACACTAATTGTTAAATACAAACACTGGAAAAATATAAGAGTATGATAAAATTCACCATCATTTCTGTACCAGCTGTTCAAGGAGAGACGTCCTCTGGCTGCGACTCAATGTCCAGGCCTGCTCTCCTCGAGATATCAAGTGAGCAATAATCCCTGCTGCAAAGTAGCTGACTTCCACCTCCACACTGTGCAATAATTTACTGATGTGGTCTATAAAGTCCTTCCACATTAATTCAGAATGGAGTTCTTTAACTTCAGCTATGTTGTTCTGGAAGGGGGGAAAAAAAAGAAAAGGAAAGAGAAAATATCAACAGAGAGAATATGGTATGAGAGAGGTAACCATAAACTTGAGCTTGTTCTCACAGAGATCTTCACACATCCAGGGGACCACCAGATGCCAAAATACTACTTTGGCTTTTGAAAACTTTTCCAGCCTAATGCAGGAACTTATCTTAAAACAAAGAGGTTTTCTCGTAAGTAATTTTAGGCCATTAACATGCAGATTACACTAAAATAAAGGCTGGTTTTAACATTCTCAAACACAATTTCAGTAAAGTTCAGCAGTGCAGTTTTGAATTCTATTGACTTTCAACCTACTTTTTGCATTTGGACCACGTGAAGCCTCACTGTCCTTTCTCAAAAGCTCCTTTTATTTACTGTAACCACCAATTTCAATATAACTTTTGAAGAATTCATAAAACAGTCCAAAAACATGTCAATTGTGAATAATACACGCTAGAAAGATTAAAGAAGAACATAAAAACATTAGGGAATTTTTCAGATTAACATAGGGTAAAAAAAACCCTTTCAAAATTAAATTTTAAAAGCATATATTTCAGACTTTTTAATTTTTCATCTCACCAGAAGTCCGAGAACCTTCTGTTGGATGGAGGATTCAGATGGAAAAGACTGGAAAAAAGAAACAAACAACAGGTAACCATTTCTGTTAATTATTGAAACAGTGTTAGTTATAGCCCTGTGCTGACAATGCACAACTCCTCACCTCTAAGACTCTCATGAAAAGTTCTAGCCCTTGATTTTCAATGAAGTGCCGACACGTTGTTGGAGATTCATCAGTGAGGTTCCAAAGTGCACTCAGTGTGAACTTGAGGGTGGTATCTACAAGATTCTGATTTGTTTTCTGTTTAACTATTTGTAGAAGTTGCTGGGGGAAAAACGAAATAAAAAAAAATCCCAGTTTTAACTGTATATCAAAATATGTATTAGCTCCTCTACTTCTTCTGCGCTGACTGGGGTAATGCACAGCTGTCATTTATATGCAGAGTAAAGATCTACAAGTTTAGGGTCAACCTCAGTGAAACAAAACAGCTACTAAACTTGCTACCTCCCCTCTGAACGTGGCTGCCTTCTAAGGAATGCCTTTCTTTTCGCAGCAATTACATGTGTAGCACTATCAGGGATGCCACAGAGCCACCCACAGAACTCTGGACCCCCCATGAACATTGACTGTATGAAGCATTTACTTCAAATAGTCTCCCTTTGAGCATATTTCACCTCACACAATGGATTTCAAATCAACAGAAGTCTTGCTATTTTACTTTATATTAACTGTGTCACATTTTTCCACATTAGCTTCTTTCCATCTATGCTACTTGTCCCCTTGCCACTGCCTCTGCTATTATCTCTAACAAATTCCCTAAGCTTTTCCCTTCTAAAGAACTTCCACATGAACACAAGCCAGAATTCTAAGAACAGATTATCTCCTCATGTTTACTTTGTATCTCAGGAATACTGGGAGCATGAACAGCTGGAGAGGATGGGATATCAGGGAAGTATCTGACTTACCCTAACAATGAAGAGTTCTGCTCCAAGTTGAGCTGTTTGCTCTGTTGAAAGCTGTAAACAAACAAAACCATATCAACAATTTTTTAGACTTCAGAAATATTATCCTATCATCTCAAAGCTTAAATTCCATACCTTTGCAGCAAGAATGGAAATTATGGCTACGGCCATCCTTTGCATGTTTTGATCTTCATGATTACACAGCCACTGCATAACAAGTTTGGCTGCTTCAAACCTGGAAGTTACAAATAAAATTAATTTTTGTAAGTCTTACTAAAAAATGTACACAGACAACAGAAACTGGAAGAAGTATGCTCCATGCCAGAAAAGGTAGGAATACACAGTCAAACTGCAAGTACTGCAGGTGTAACTCTGTCAGCTTTGAGCTGTTTGCTGAGGGTCTCTTACTTCTAATTACATATCAAGGTATACAGAAATTGCTTCCAAAGAAGGAGGAAAAACTGGGCACAATCTTCTGAAATATCAGATCAGCACACTTGAAAACATTGGGACAAAATATTTAAGTAAAAAAACATCTGCAAAAAGCAATCCCATAGAATTGCCCAGAGAAATCCTGACTTCTGTTACATGCAATGTGATAGACCCATCCAGGTGAAGTAAAAAATACCTGTATACCAAAGGATTTTTTCAGACCTACATTCAACAGTATATATTTTGGTCAACAGGCCCAAAGTAATAGAGGCCAGGTAAATTCAGCACATTGCAACGATTTAAAGTGCACAAAACTGAGACCAGAAACAAAGCTTCTGAAGGGACAAAGAAGAATATTCTACAATGCTACAACTCATTTTAACTGACACATAAAACTTGCCTGTTAAATGGAACATCCTGAAGGATTCTGTCACTGCATAGTGAAAGAAGGCAATTCTTTTGCAGCTATGAGAAATGAAACAGAATTACTTCATGAGAAACAGACATATCTCAGAATACTTTCTTGCAGTGAATCATTAAACATATTTCCATGAGGTCATGAGCTGTGGAGAAACCTTCTGTTAAGGTGCACAGGACAGGAAATCCTGCAGAAAACAAAGAAATGCTCCCTTTTACCTGTTGATGATTTGGGAAGTGCTCCATGGCCTTCAGGAGCAAGTGAGTGACATCGGCCAGAAGCCGCACGGGCATTCCTGCTGCCAAATCCTGCTTGGTCAGGTTGAACACACAGGCGCTCGCTGCCAACTGTACGGGCAAGTTCAGGGGGTGATTCCTCATGCCAACCACCACCAGCTGAAACACAAGAGTTTTACCCACTTTAGTTACTTTGCATACAGACCCCAAGAACAACCTGCTGCTGCTCAGGACTCCAGCAGTGACTCACAGTACCCAACTTCTGCCTCCCTTTCACTTAAGTGAGAAATCCATCTGGTGGGATTTGAATTCTCAGGAGGAACGTTGCCTTCTGCTCAGTGATTCAAAGCTGACAACTTCTAACCACTCCAAGTCCTTTTGCACAGCTTGCAACAACCTCTCAAAGGAGAGGCTGCATGGAAAGGAAGAAATTCCTAGAAAGGTCCAGGGCTTGCTTTACACACCGGGATAAAATCACCAAACCTTTTCAGAGGTCGGTGAGGTAGGGCAGAGTCTCTGCAGTGCGATGGTAATGATGTGGTGGTGATGAGCAGTTGCAAATCACATCCTAAGCTGCCAGGTCAGGACAGAATTTTTGCAGCTTTCTCCTGAATTATATTTTTGGCTATGCAGGTTGATTGTGATCTCACCTAAGAATATTTTTCTTGTTGATTATTGACTGACAAAGTCTTTTTGCTGTGGAGGCTTGCAAGTTCAAGGTCACTTGTTTAACATCAAAGAGGACAGGAAAAAGAAAAAAATCATGTGTCTTACTGATGCCTCTTTTTATGATCACAGCAAAATTTAAACCATCCCTGGTGTTCCAGACAGGGAAAGCCAATGCCTAGAATGGATTTGTAAGGAAGTTTCTAGGCACCAAGTTAAAGCCCAATATAGAACACTGATGATATTTACTCACTTGTTGTGACACTGGCAGGTGACAGTAAAGAAAACTGTCACTTATTATTACTTATTCCTTCATATTACTGTTTAGTGTGCATCAGGAGAAGGCACTCGTGTGTCTGGAGAGTAAGACTAGACAGACCTTTGATTTGACCCAGGACAGATATGATCTAATGACAGAATTCAGCATCTAAAGAGAACTTCATATCATATTCACAGTTATGTGAAAAAATTAATTTAGATACTATACATTAGTTCAGCTCAATTTTACCTAACATGAAGTGCTACAGGGCATCTTCTACATCGCTACTGTTGAAAGAGTTCTTAACTTTTATCTAATATTACAATTTTAATCTTAAAAAAACACAACCAAAAATGTAAAAGCTTTATACCAGTGTTCTGGAGATGAGCTCAGTTTAAGGAACAATACATGACAATCATCAAAACTTTATTATTTTACCTTTAAAATTTCAGGCTTTGTTTTTTCCATTACATGTGTCAGGCTGAATAAATGAAAGAGAGCTTCTCTCACAAAGAAGGCCCGTTCACTGTAACGCTTCAGTGCTTCGGAAATCTGAGTCTCATTTGCTTCTCCTGACACCTACGAGCACAGAAATAATCTTTAGTTCAAGATGTCATCATGTTACTTCGAAAATCTTGTTACCAAAAAGTGCAAAGCTGCACTTTGAAAGGCGGTGATATTTTTGGATTGCTTTACCTGGCCATGCGAGTCCAGAACTACACAATCTTCAAACATTCTCCATAAAGGAGAAACCACACTCTATGCCAAAATTAGGCTTCAGTCATGTCTTTAAGCAGAACTGTATGAAACCACTAAGTAAAAGTGGCACTTCATAGCTAACAAAAGCTGTGTGGCTTTCCAAAACAACATTAGAGAATTAACTCTTGCTCTCTGCAAAAGAAATAATTCTTCTTGAAATGAAATACATGTGAAAACCAAACAAGGAGCTAACTTGGGCAAGGACTGCATTAGGAGCCATGAGCTGTTGACTACCATGAGCTTAAGGTCAGAATATTAAATCAGCAACTACCTGCAATGCTTTTCACTGCCCAGTTTGCTATATTTTCTATTTAACTACATTTTATCTATTTATAACTGTAAGTGGTTTGTTCCTTAGTCCTACTATCTAGTGAATCATTGCTGCAATCACTGTTCTTTAAAATTCCTAGGGCAGCATGCAGAGCTTGTTCTCCTTAACATGTCACATACAGGAAAGCAAATGTTCCCAGAATAAAGTGTCACATTCTGTGCATCCTGTATTGTACAGAGACATATTTTTTTGGAACTTGTGAGATCAGGAATATATTACAGCCTTGAGAGAGTTGACAGCATCTTGGATTTTGTTTAATATTCTCTACTGATTAGAACAGGGCAATGATATTTACTGACATGTTCTGCAGCCAATTATACCCTACATGAAATATTTCCACTTGGCTTCATGTTCTCAACTCTAATATCTGCCTCTTGTTCATAATCAAATTTCACTGGACTGCTGCAAAGACAGTAATATTTTACTTTTGCTGTTTCCAGGAGTGCTGTGTCCTGTTTATTCTTCAGCAGTATCTCGACTAAGCAGCTGCATATTTCAGTATAGTTACTAACGAATTTAGGTCACAAAAAAAAAAAAAAAAAAAAAAAAAAAAAAAAAACAAAACCACAGCCCACAGTCTCTTCTTGACAACTTTCTTAAAAAAAGGAAAAATAAATTGCAAACTGCTTTTTGCTAACCATACTGCTACAAGTCCATCATAATTTTCACATGACTAGGATCTTCTTCTTTCCTGCCTTTTCATAGCACAAACAATTCTGGGAAGCCTGTGTTCTAAATAGGAGGATTACACTGAATTATTTTACACCAAACATGAGGTATAACTTCCTGATGTTGTACATCATGACACCAAAGGGGAACTTGGTTTCTCCAACCAGGCATTTCAACATTCACACGCTTTGCTCTCAGCCGTGACAACTAAGTACTCAAGAGACCTGGCCAGTAACAAAAGACACATGTTTCAGGGGAAAAAAAAATAAAATTGTGTAGCTGTGTTGCTTCACTTGCCTATAACAAGAGCATTCTGAATTTTAAAACTGAGGAGAAAAACTCAGCTTGTAGAGGAGACAGACACAACTATGGACACTTTATGCATTCTTCCTCATTTCCTCTGCAGTTTCCATCATCCTCATGGCGCAGCAGAAAGCAAAAGTCAGAGTTAAAGATGATATACCACTGACACATCTAAAACATCGCCTTTCTTCTTCATTAATTCTGACCCCTTTGTAGTAGGGACAGGACAGGCTCATTCTCCAATAAGCACATCCATATTCTACAGAACAGGAATGATGTCTTGTTGCCTGGCACTAAAAGATAAATAAATGCACTTCAGCCAAACAGTCTCCTCCTAAAGGGCTAAGGAATTTAGGAATCGTTCAAGAAGAGGAAGTCTCTCATCCTAAGTAATTTTTTCTTACACATTCCTCAGCAGAAGAGCTTTCAAGGTGGGTAGAAATATTGTAATAGGAAATAGCAGTGGTGGTGGAGTATAACAGCAGCTGAGTTATTCAGTTTTATTGTATCTGCTGTTAATCATGCATTGCTCAAAGCTCATGCAAATTGTACCTCCACCTCTTACACACTGCTGACTTATGTGAGGTACCGTGAGGGAATCCAGAGAATATTATGCCACTAAATGACTTCAGACTAGACAAAGTTCAGCTCTCTTAGATATGTTAAATCAGGATCTAAGGTTCACTGAAAACAGGTGCTTCTTACAGTAACAGTATTATGCAAATGTAGCAGTTTGTGTCAGAACTAAGTAGGAATTTGACATAAAGTCGGTAATTACGATGCACAGTTAAAAAAGCGAACCTACAGCCTCCTTCTGAAACACCCACATACATTTGTTACAACTGACTGGTTCTATTTTTCCTGTGCATCCCAAATTTCCAGTGAAATTAATTCCCCCACTTAACCTTTAGGTTTCCTTCTCCTGTGAGGAACTCCGAGTAGCCGGCGTCGGTGGCCAGCAGTCCCACAAACTGCATGGTGGGCCGCTGCTGGATGAACGCTTCCACAGCTTTGTCTGTCACGTGTTTTCTCCCAGAAATGTCCAAGGACACAAGGTTGGGCAGGATGTCCTTCTGTTCCAGTAAACGCAGAGCTATGTCCGATGTGAACTGTTTGTCATCCGAAATATCGAGGTGGTTCAGGTATTTCAGTTCTCTGATAACGTCCAGGATCTGGGTCGTGGTCATTTTCAAGCATTTCAGGTGGTGCATGGTCAAAGACTTGAGTCGGTCCTTGCAGGTGAGGAGTGCTGTGATGTCGGTGACAGAGGTGTTGGATATATCCAGGCTTTCCAGCCTTGGGAGTGAAGCAACATCTGCCAAGTCCTCGTTGTAGAACAGCACGTTGGTGATACTCAACGCACGGAGCCCCGACAACTGGCTGAAACACCTCTCGTATGGGTCTTCCAAGGAAAGAGTCAGTGAGTTCAGCACAAGGCATTGCAGGTTCTGCTGGATCCATTTATTGCTGCCCAGTCCGCTTATAATGTCTGTGATTGTTATGTCCGCGTTCACCCCGGTGGCATCCAGTTCCACCAGCTTGTGGTGGCAGAACGCTTTCCGGAAGGCCACGGCAGAGATTTTGGCTTTCCGGATACAAGCCCTTTTCAAACGCATCTGGTTGCCACGGAAGATCCCCACAGTCCCATCATTCAGAAGCCCTGTTGGAAAGCAGCATCAGTGTTGGGCTCCAGGGTTACAGAACCTCACTTTTATTTTAAGGACACAAAGGGTTAACTAAGAAAATTAATTACAAGGTAGTTTGTTTTGGATCTTTATGTCACTGAACCCAAAAATCTTATTTTTGAGATTCGCCTTGTAAGATTATGATCTCGCTTTTGGAAAATTCCAGGCTTAAGAACAGGACAGAAATGAAGGATTAGAATATACACATTGCCTGTTTGGTTCAGAACATGGAACATGGAATAAATACATACAACATGGATATGATTCAAAAACAATGACACTGCTGCCGGCATCTTCTCTATTTTCTCACTGAACTGGTTAGAAGTGTGCTAAAAACAGAATTTCAAAGTTTCTGACTATAATTCTTCCCTGGCCATAGGTCCATTAACCTCAAGATTGCACCACCTCTCAATGACCTGCTCTCATCTCGCTTTAACTGAATAATTCAGCATTTGATGGAATTCATAAGTAGGATCAATACACTAAATTAAGCTAATTAAGTTCTATATATCCCTCATGAAGAAGGTAGGAGTGTTGCTCAGAAACAAGCTGAATGTGAGAAAGAAACCTAAGAAGTGATTCAAAGAGGAGAAAGAAGAGGGCAAGGGAAGGGTGGGAAGGAGAGAAAGACAGCAATAAAAAAAGAAAATGCAACAACCTTGTTTGAAATTATTATCTTTTTACTCTGTAGAAAGAAGAATGCATAAGGAGTCTTTTCTTGCAACACACTGGCAACATCCTAACTGAAACAGTACACTGAGCTCCCTGCATGAAATTACCCAAAATAATGAAATAATGAAAATATCCAAAATATCAATGGTATCTTACGAACAGAAGAATTTATGCTTTATAAAAAGCCATGAGAAGGGGACAGTTGCACAACCCTGAACACAAAAGGAGTAGGAAGAACATGTCCTTCTGCTTTCACTCTACAGGGTTATAAATGTCAACACTCCTGGTTTTTAATGTCCTGTCTTCACGCAAAGCAAAAATGTAATATATTTGAACAATAACACCACTGCCACTACAGTCTGGATTTAAGTCATGAGCCAGCAATTGCCTCTGTGAAAAGTCAAATTAAGATTTGCAGATCTTTCAAAAGAGCAAACGGTTTGGGCATTTCTGACCTAGCAGTCAGGGCATTCCTCTAGTGTTGGGAAAGCAAAAATAGGGGGTGAAACAACTGGTACTCAGCAGAAAAATTCCAATAATTATAGCTTAGTTCAAGTATCTTCTTCATCTTTGCTCATCTTTTCAGCTAAGGATTGAGGCTCTCTCACTGTCCTACCTCAGCCATGCCCTGTTTATCTGCCATGCACCTTTCTCCCTCCTGCACTCCGTGTGTTTGTGACACTTTGGTGCCTGAACTGTCTTCATCACTGGTAATAAGTTTCTGGTAATTCAGTTTTCCTGAATCTGGTTTCTTGGGACTACTCTGAAGAATTACTTATCAGAAAGTAACGTATAGCAAAGATGAATTTTTTTTGTGGTTGTCTTTTTTTAGGACCATTCCTTCTGTTATTTCTGACTAGGACATCTTGAGAAAACTAGAACACAACAGGCCAGTGCAGCAAGTGTAAGAACACCACAAGGTGTTTGTACCACTCAACACTGACTGCTTTTGAGCAAATAATTTCACTTCTATTGAAGTGCTCAAAGAGATGAGAAACTCTTTTAATGAATCACAAGGTTATTTTCAGTTTAATCACAAGGGCATGCAGTAAAGAAAACTGACTTGCTCTGTGAGAGATATTGAAATATTTGAGTGTTGCTACAAGTAGTAGAATCAAATATTTTTTTCTGAAGTGACTGAAGAAGATTAAAGAATGTTCAATTAAAGGAACATTAAAATCATGAACGCAAGACAAAGGACCCATTTAGAACTGTCTATGCGGCAATGCAAAATTCTGCTGAAATTGTGGAAAAACAAAAATAACAAAAATTCTCTATTAAGAGATTAATGAACACAGGTTTAGCAGCTGCAACAGCAGATTCTACTAGAAAATACATCACAACTGCAGAGTCACATTCCAGTGCAATATCCTCATTGCTGCCCCACGAATAACTGCTTTTACCATGAAATGCCATCGTCTGCAGCAGTCGATCAGCCACTTCTTGGGGAAACATTCCTGGCTCCTGCAAGCACAGAGTTCCATCCTGCCTCTCTGTGCAGAACTTCTCTAGGTTGGCAGTCAGGAAATTCAAACAGATATCAAGTAAAGAATAAGGAGAAGCTTCCTCCTGTCACATACAAAACAGTGGAAAAAAGGAGATTTAGTTAAACCCTTCTCTCTGTCTATGAGTCTTCCATCTCTCTATAATGTTCTTTTTGTGAGTCTGGCAAATGTTACAAAAGGAGATGTCTGCCTTAGAACCAGGCAAAGTCAGGTCACACAATAAGCAAGTGGCCCAACTGCTGGGAGCCTCCGTCCCCAGTCACCCCCAGAACCACATCAGTCAGGTCTGCTGGGCTCGAACCCTGCTTGTGTTCCCACAGGAAGAGAAGTAATTGCTGAAAAATAATTCCATGCAGTCTACCAGGAATCAATCAATCAATTAATCAGACTGAAAAAAGACTAAGATCAAATTATACTCCTGGATTTAAAATATTTCTTTTAATCTTTCATTTAAGTCAATCCATGTTAGAAGACTACTACCAACCCACATTAGAAATGCAAATAAACTTCATATATTGCAGATACATTTCATATATAGGAGTCATTTTTGATACTGAAAAGGGCAGCTAGAGATCCAGATCAAGAAAGAGAAATTCAAAAAGAACTGGTTTAATTCCATATTTTGTGTAGCAATAAAGTAACATCTATCACAGTAGTCCTGTTCCTCCTTTTAACACTCTGCCCCTGGACATCATCGGTAGCAAAACCTGGGCACAAAGGACAAGGCAGAATATAAACTTGAGCTTTTCCATCAGGTTGAGATTGTACACCGATACATGAAAATCTCAGAGAGTTTTATTCCATAATAATCTATGTCTAAAAAGTCTAATAATAACCTAGTGTTTTCAGGCACACAGACTAATCAACATAAAGAACGACTCGCAGCACTGTGAATCATCCCCAGCACCACACAAAAGGCCGAGTGACTGGTACATACTCCCCCAGACAATATTGAAAATAACAGCAGCAACTGGTGCCAGATCTCATCTGCAGGAAAAACTGGAGCTTCCCTTTTACACTGAAAGTTCTGGATAAATGAGCTGGGAAAGGAAGGTGAAATTCACTTCTGTTGCTTCATTTGCCTAATATGCTCATCACAGAAGTACAGCAATACAGGAGAGGTTATATAGAAGAAATATAAATACGTTTGCAGAGGTAAGTCTTCTAAAATAAGGTGCACATATTTGAAGAATGGGAGGTACCACATTGGGGTGAAACTGTAACAGAGCTTATCTTTAATGAATCATTTATTGACAACAATGAGAGGCCAAAGTTTAATAGCTCTTGAAGACTTAAGTATAGGCTTGGGAATTAAAAGATCAAAATTATTCAAATGCAATATCTTTATGCATTACCAGGAAACAGCAATTCTGGCTGTCCCCAACCTTAAGCTGAAAGGGAAAGGAAGGACAGAATTTGGAACTGTGAATATCTTCTGTTTCTTTGCAATGTGCCACAATGCCTGAAGTACTTCCAAAGAGACAAAACCCATCCAATTAATTTTAAAAAGTATGGTTTTTTTAAAGGAAATGGAAAAATTTTCATCTTATCTTGAAATCAATGCATACACCCAGATTTATATGACAGCTGACAATTCAAATCAGAACCAGAATCCTTACTCAAAGGTCTATGAAAATCATTCCCACTGAAGCAAAGACATCCTCATCTCCTATTAGATCTTGTGTTTCTACTTCGATGCTCAAACATGACAAACCCAGAATACTGTTTCTCTTAATTCCTTCTGGCATGGTTCCACCATTTCTGCCAGAAAAGCTGAAACACTTTTATCTCTCAGTGAGCAAACTCCAAAGAGAATTTTTAGCCCCGCAGATAGGCCACTAGCAGATGACTCAGAACACTATTTTTTCAACCAGTACCTCTAAGTGGCCAATCTGTCATGTAGAAATAATATTTGAATTTTTATATAATCACTTTAGAAGTTCATATGAGGCATCTCAACACAATAAAGGAACAAAAACAACAAGCAGGGATCAATTACCCTTGCAAACAACACAGTACCATTGTTATTAACTCCACTTAGAGGAGACATTTGTAACGTTTCTTCAACTTGCTGCCCAAAGCCTGAGGAAATGCCCCACCAAAGGCTCCTGAGGTAACCTGGGCAGAGGCAAAACGATTTTATCTGTATGTAATAAAGTCCTTTGACAAGCTCCATAAAAACAATTTCCTACAGTGTCTGCTACTGAAATAGCGCAGCTTGAGCTCAGTCTGTAAACATTTTATGTGAGCTGGTGGCATTCCTTTTCTCAACTCCTCTTTACCTAAAGAGAATATTGCTCAGTTAAAGTTGTGTTTAAGCTCTCAGAAGGTCAGAATTCAAGTGATTCCTTCCTCTAGCTGTGCTTTTGAATATCAGCTTAAAAACAAACCTGGCATTTGTTTTCAGGTCACTTCACTTTCTGGTTCTAATACTCAGATGAGACACTATAAATGTGTGTCAACCACAGCAGAGCAGTTAACTTTTTATTACTATAGAATCCAGCAGTATTTGAGTAGAACTGTCATTATGCTATTTCACTTTTTCATAGCCCTCTTAATTATCTGACACTTCCATTAACTTCACAGTTTCTTTCATCCTATCATATTAACTAAATAGCCAAGAAACAAATACAAAATTAAATTCCACAAAACACAAAATTATGCATTATACAATGAGAGCCTGGATGCCTTCATTAGCTAAAACATATATTGGGAGGGTAATGTGTCACATCTAAATCCAGCTAGCTTCTGGAATAGCACAAAAGACTTTTTAAGGCTTATTAAAAAAACCAAAACAAACCAAAAAACATTAAGTCCTTAATATAACTCAGGCAAACCAAAAGTGTCCACGGGGATGGGGGCAAACTGGCCTCTGACAGTAATCCAATACTCTGGGGAACTGAAATGTAAAACCTACTTCAACATGATGTTACCAGCTCAGCTTCAAGCTCACACCAGAGCAGCTGGAAAGATTCTCACAAAGAACATTATCCTCCACACTTTCTTTTCAAAACTCTTTGGCTCAGCCTTAAATACCACCAGAATATATTTAACATATATTTCAAAATGCAGTTAAAAAGAAAAAGGTTTAAGGGGATGTATTGAAGTACCTGGAATAAGTTAGAGACTCTTAAGACCAACATTACGCCTAGATTAACTGGCTGAGTGTATCAAAAGAAAATCCTGTTCCTTTGGGGAAGCATCACCAAGCAAGCACCTGCTTATACAATACCTAAAAAAAACAAGAGACAGGTTTAACTGATGTTTTTTGTGAGTAATTACAATCTAACTTCACAAGAAAAGTATATTCCACTGCTGTGTGGGCCTTTTTCACCATGTGTGTTGTGATCCTTCCAGCTCCAGCCTGGAAGACTCAGTTCCTGCCGGCTCTGTGTCTCAGACTCATTACAACCAGACTTGTTTCTGTCCATAAGTAGTTTTTTTGTTTTGGATGGTTCTTTTCTCCCCTCAGTAAAGCAGTATATAACACTGGAAGACAAAAAGCAATTTCAGCTCCAGCAGAACCATGTCTATGATGTGCTCCCCAATTTTTAGACCCAACTGCAGCCTCAGTAGGGCAAACCTCAAACATGTAAGGCCTCTGTGTCTGTGGCAATTATTTCTCTCAAAATATTAGCAGGAAAATAAGACAATTTAGAGCTTCAGCCTTTGGTGTTGGATGCATCATGTTTCTCTTTTCCATCTCTCCACAGTCCCAAAACTTTACTTACTATCTTAAAATAAGCATTCTTAAAAGGATTAAGAAATAGCAACTCAAGCAACAGCCATCAAAGTTCTTCTGAGTGCTAATAAAGGAAAGGCAGTGAAAAATAAACAGTTCCATGATTTATGTTACTAAGAAAGCTCTATGATTATCCTACCTAAATTGAGTTAAATGGAATAAAACAGATGTAGGCAATTTGTTAACCAGACTCGAGGAAGGATTATAATCAAAACTGAAATTTAATATTAACTATTCTGGCACAACAAGTAGGATTGGAGTTGCTAGTGATACAAAGTTGGCAGAGATCACGAGAGGTCTAAAATTAAATAGTGCCACATTAGAACCACATAGCAAGGCCACGTATTTCAAGATTAATATGAAGAACTTCAGATACAAGTTCATCAGTTAGAAATAACTGGGGAGAAGAACCTGAGGGGTTTGCTGAAGCACAAGAAAACAATGTGAAGCAGTCAAAGAAGGCGTCAGCAGAAGCATCAAATAAAAATAAGGATTAGGTAATTTTCAAGACATTTGGAGGTCTCATGGGGTTACTTAGGTTAAGCGATACCTAAATAATTTGAGATGAAACATAACAGCTACTGGAATGGTTGGGGAGGACGGTTAAAAGCATGTTGGGAATAGGAAACAACCCAGCTTTTCTTAGCCTAGCAGATCAAAAGGTGAGACACAAACACTCCCTATAAATACACCACGTGGACACAAACTACAGCAGGGGAAAAGCCATTAAGGAGAAGCACAGTGCCAGCACAGCAACAAACGTGCTTACAAATGCCATGAATTCGGATCTTCACCACAAATTTAGATGTCGGTACATAGTTAAAACAATGAAACTCTTCTGCGAACAGCAGGCACAAAAAGTGCCTCCTTTAAAAACAACGATAAATAACTGCATTGGGGGATTGCCTGAAACACGGCTTTTAAGGACAAGGGACGGGACCAGATGGCCCAGGACCCTCCTGCCAGCGCTTCGGAAGCAAACATGCACACTCATGTGTGGAGCAGCAGACACAGCTCCCGTGTGCTCTGCTGCGGCCCGGCCGGAGCGCGGAAAGGCTCCTTCGGCGGCAGCTCCAGCAGGGCCGCCGCTTCCCGGCACGGACGAACACATGCCCGGGGGGCTCGGAACGGGCACGGCCCGGGGCTCGGAGGGGGACACGGCCCGGGGCTCGGAGGGGGACACGGCCCGGGGNCTCCCTCCTTCCCTGCCGTCCCGGCCGCCCCTCACGGCCCCCTCACCATCGCGGCGCCGCTGCCGCCGGGAGCGCGCCCAGACACGGCCGGTCCCGACGCGCTGCGCTCCTGCTCCCTCCTTCTCTCTCTTTTTTTTTTTTAATCTTTTTTTTTTTCCCCTGTTGCCTCCTCCCTTCCCGTGTCCAACCCGCCGACCTGGAAGTGGATGTGCGGGGCCCGCCTCCCTTAAAGCAGCGGCGCCGCCGGCCTGGGGATGTCCCGCAGCTTCTTCAGGAGCCTCTGGGATTCATTCAAGTGTGTCCTGCACAAACGAGCCGAACAAACGGGTAATGTCAATAGCAGCCCGCACCAGCACCACAGGTTTTGCCACCTGCGCTTTGCCCATAAGCATAAACTTACATACAAAGTGATTTCAGGTTTCGGATATAGCAATAGAGAGGAAAACCTATCTCCCAACCAACATATACTACAATGTATTGCTGGTAAAGAGAGTACAGTTATTGGGTATTTTTCAGGATACACAGTAAAGAGTGGTACAAGCACCACGTCTAAGTAAAATGAATTTATGAAGAGTTTACTCTCAAAGAATTGCTGATTCTACATACAGAATAACTGTTGTTTGTAAACCAGCAAGACACACAAATTAAGGAACAATTGCTGGAATAATTAATATTTCTGTCATTACAAGATGATAAAATACAAATACTGTGAAGCACAGTTTTGTCTGTTTAAGGACTACATAACAAGGGTCAGTTATAGTCCCAATTCTTTGGATTAGGGTGTTGATGCAGAGAAAATAAATTACGTACTCCAGATCTCACAAGAGCAGAATTAAGGGTCTTCATGTTCTGAGTTCAACTTAAAAAAAATCTAATCTCCTTAGAAGAAATAATTTATATACTTATGGACACAGAAATTATCTTAGATTAGGAAGGAGCTAGTACTATTATTCTTGGCCCATTGTGTGTTTCTTCCACTTCCTGATGTCTTTGCCAAGCTTCCAAACTGTGCTTTCGATACCTATTAACAAATTCACTGATTCACTCCAACCTATCACCAGATGTCTCATCTTTACCTTCCCTTTCTCATTCCATATGGATTTACGATAGGAACTATCCTCCTTTCCCCTGTCTGGGCTCGGGCAGTGAAAACTTTGACGCGACAGACTGATCCCCTGTTCTTGGCCTGCCCTGCTGTACTTGGGAATCCTCTGTCACTCCTCTCCTGCTTTGGAGAGGCCATATGGCTGAGTTGGCAGCGGCTCAACATCAGCATCAGAAGCTGCAAACACAAAGTCCCAGCAAGGGCAGACTCTTCAAGGACTTAAACTACCTCCAAGAATTTCTTCCAAGCCTGTGCAAACTGGACTGTTTCCAAAGCCAGAGCCTCTAAGAGCTTTTGTGGCACCACCGAAAGGTGCAGTGGTTGAGCACAGTCTCTCGCCTTAGCTCCCCCGTTTCTGAGCTGGAAATTATGGAGCTGTTAATCCGGACAAAAGCATGCGGGAGGCAGGCTGGGGAATGGGGGGAGCAGCCGTGCCTCCTGGGCCGTGCAGAGCGCATTAATGTGCGTAGTCTCGATTAATTAATTGTCTCAATTGTCTCAGTCATATCTCAGCCTGTGGACCGGGTTGCAGGGAACCAGACCTCGGGAATACGCACCCAGGGGCTGCAAATGAGAGCAAAACACTAACAGTGCGCTATGTAAAAGCTGCTGAACTGTCAAGGGTTTTGGGTGATCGGGGGAAGGAGCAGTGATGCGAGGGGCGGGAGAGGAAGGGGCGGGAGGGAAAGAGGTGGGAGGGAAAGGGAGGGAGGGAAAG
>VWZF01006639.1:2310155-2390499 GCA_013396755.1 Sclerurus mexicanus
GAGGAAGGGGAGGGAGGGAAAGGGGTGGGAGGGGCAGCCGCGCGGTGCCGGTGCGGTCATGGCTGGGTTCATCAACTTCGCGGACGAGGAGGAGGTGCGGGCGTACCTGGAGAACCTGCACGTGGAGTACAGCTACCAGTGCTACAGGGAGAAGGACGCGGACGGTAAGGGCCCCCCAGCGCCCCGGGCGGGGCGGGCCGGCCGAGGCTCAGCCCTGCCCGTGCCCCGCAGGGTGCCAGCGCTTCGCGGACTACCTGGACGCCGTGAGGAAGGACTTCGCGGCGGCGGCGAGGGGGATGCGCGACAACTGCGAGGAGCACGGCCACAGCGAGAGCTGCTACAAGCTGGGGGCGTACCAGGCCCTGGGGAAAGGTGCGCCGAGGAGGGGGGGTCTGGTTTGGTAAAGCACCTGGAGGCAGAGAGCAGAATCACTGGGGCTGCGGGAGAGCTTTAAGAGCGAGTCCAGCCGACCGCACAGCACTGCCGCTGTCATCCCTAAACCCCATCGCCCAGCGCCGCATCCAGATACCCTGTGAACACCTCCAGGGATGGACACTCCACCACCTCCTGGGCAACTCTTCAATGCCAGACCACGGGCGCACCTGCATGTCCTCCTGACCTTGACAGAGAAACCTGTCCCACCCGTTTCACGGTCACCTCATAAAAGCAGGAGAAGGGTGGAAAACCTTAAATTGCTTCCCGCTGAAGAATGGGCTGTGGGTTTTACCACGTGTGTTATTTCCTTATAATTACATCTGTGTAAGTGGTAGATATAGCCAGGGCTCAGTGTTGCAGGATGTTCAGTTTTTAACATCTGTATTTCTTCTTGTCAGACTGTTCTCTTTTAGAGGAAGTAAGAAAGTCACAGACTGGTAACACGGCTTATCTAAGTAGTCCCCAAGTCTGCCCAAAATCTATTTGCCGGTGCTGTAATGGGAAGCAGTTAAATTGTGGGAGATCTTCCAAAGGACAATACTAGTAAGAAACAATACTTTTACTGTAGCTCAAAACTAGTAACAATCTCAGTGCACATGTAGATATACTGGCAAAACACTTGCCTTGTGTAAATATTAAGAAATCCATCCATGTAGTAGTGGAAAGAGTGTTTTGCTGGTTTGGGTTATTTTTTGGTTACAGGTGCTGTTGTGATTACTCATGAGTGGAGGAGAGTTTCCTAAGTCAAAGACATTAGCAAAACCTTTGTCACCGAGACAATGATCGTGTCTCCCAAGTCCAAAATGTTGTATAAAGTGAGGGATGCTCCATTTCCAGTGGGAAGGGAAGCTTACTGCAAAGCAGAGAGCTCCCATCTGTTTTAGCTTGTCCTTACAGAAATGTTTTGCTTTCTTGGCTGACAGGTGGACTCGAACCAGATTTGAAAGCTGCCTACAAGTCTTTCCTGAAGTCCTGTGAGAAAGGTGGGAAGAAGTCAGTGAACGCGTGCCATAACATTGGGCTGTTGGCCCACGATGGGAGAGTGAACAATGACACACCTGACCCCGTGGTCGCCAGAGACTATTACACAAAAGCCTGTGATGGCAATTTTGCTCCCAGCTGCTTCAACCTGAGTGTAATATACCTGCAGGGAGCTCCTGGGGTCCCCAAGGACATGGGGCAAGCCTTGAAGTACTCGCTGAAAGGGTGTGAGCTGGGGCACATCTGGGCCTGTGCTAACGCCAGTCGCATGTACAAGCTGGGAGATGGTGTGGAGAAGAATGATGCTAAGGCAGAGGAGTTGAAAAACAGGGCAAAACAGTTGCATAAAGAGCAGAAAGAAGCTTCAAGTTCTATAGTGTTTGGGGAGTAAAACTCTGAGTTGCAGTTATTAAGACTGCGGTTTTATTAAATGGCAAGTGAACTTGTTATTTAAATTGTGAGCATACAGTTTTCACTTAAATATCCTGTATTTGGATATGCAAATAAACTTCTATTTTTGTGGATGGAGTAAATGACTAACTGCTGTGCCTTTCTACATTTTTGAATGCACAAGTTCTTTAAGTGTATTGATTAGATACATCCTCCTTTTTAAGGAAGCCAAAAACTTCTGGCCTTTTGGAAGTTTGTCCCCATGGTCTCAAGTACAAAAGCTCTCTGTTGTGTCCAGTGCTTCAGTACTGAGGCTTGTGTTCAGACCAGTTCTAACACAGACCAAAATCAGGTGTAGGTAATCCCAGCTCAGGCAGTGAGAGCTGTGCCATCTCTCTCACAAGCATTTGTGGAGCTCTGAGAGCTGCACCCCTGGGTGAGCTGCTCCAGGGCAGGGAGACTCATCTGTGATACCACAGGCTTAGGCCAGTTCCTAGCTCCCTTATCTCCTCCAGTTGCCAGCAGGTCTGTGACTGTGAGTCCCAGTACTTGAGGCTTGCTCTCCAGCACACGTGATTGCCCCTTTTTCAATCCCACACCAATTGCTTTACTTTCCTGACAGCTTCTGAAACGTTATGTTCTATTTTTTTATAATAGAGATTTAGGGAACAAGGTGCTAATTGGGCAGATCTTGGACTCAAATCCATCGCTTAATTATATCCAAACTGTAACTAAACATGCAGAGTCTGGAACAGCTGTCTAAATAAGCAGGTCAGTCTATGCAAGTGTATTCATGCACTGACAGGATCCTTTATAATTCTGGTGTGTATAAATACACAGGAAGTCTGTGATATGTATGTGTATGTTTTGCTGTAAATTCACTGCTAATTTAGAACATCAATGCCCTGGCTCTGGTCTGAACAAGGATAAAAGCTTACTATTGAAATAAACGAAGTGGGATTAAAAGCAACACTAATTTGGCTGTTGCCACAATTGAAAGCAGAATTGTTCGAATCTCACTGCGTGTATGAATTAAAGCAGGTCCTCCAACTTAACTGTGCTTTTAACACACTACCTAAGAAGGATCTGCTGGAACAGAAACCCCAGTGGGGCAGCGCAGCGCTGACATGGACACAACAACAGATGGCAGTGTATGAAAACATTCTTGCACACTGACTGGGGTAGGGCCTGTGGCCCTTGTATTCAGCAGCCTGGAAAAACAAATAGCAGTGGTGACAAACGTGGAAGTAATTTTTTTGTCAACAGTGTGTTTTATGGCAGTTCAAAAAGGTAAAACTCTTAGAGGAACACAGTTTTCCCAGTTCTTCACAATGCTGGGCATTTGTTTAACTTGGGAAAGGTAAGTAAATGCTACCTCTGTGGAGTGTAACACTAGTAATAAAACAGTCTGGAAGCCATGTGTTCAGAAGTAAGCAATTACAGGTGGGTCAAGGCACTGGAGAATTGGGTGACATTTTAAGCCCTGATCTTTTTCTTGAGCTTGTAATGCTCTCTGCCTCAGAGTGGTCTGTTCACATCCTCAGTCCAAGCACCAGAACAAGCTTTCTCCATCAAGACTAATAATTGTTATCCCAGGAACTTCCAACAACAGAGGCACTTGGGAACATCCTCAGTAGAAGTGACACGTTTCAGATAATTAAAGCCACATATAAAGTGCATGCTGTGGGAAGGCCTTTTCATAAGCACTTGAGAACTCACAGACTTGCAGAGTTTAAGTATTATTAAAAGAAGCATTTTCATAAAAGCTGTCAAGTGTGTAGTAAGATAAGTTTATCTAATTTGCACCACTAATTGAAAAGGCAAACCCAAACTAAGGAAGGCTCTTTTGTATTTCCAGGGTGTCTCTGAACAGTTTGCTGCCTGTTCTGGGCACAGCTATACCTTTTTTACACAGATACTGATGACGCTGTAAAAGATGCATTAGATGGGTATGGACCTGTCCTGTGTGACTATTTTCCCTCCAAAATGACAAAGCACCAAAAAAAAAAAAAAAAGAGATCAGTCAGTGTATTACAAATCCTATGTGATTAATGCAGTCTGTAGCAGGGCATAGACTCTACAAATAGCAGTGTGTTCTCAGCCTCAAGATGATGTTCGGGAGACATCAAAATCTGCTAAGAGGCGAAAATTGTCCTGCATATCTTGGCTTATGACCATCTTGCTCTGGTATTAGGAAGGTATTACCAAAAGACCAATATCCTCCTGCTCTTTCTTTTTACCTGATGTTACAAAGGCTAGATTTTATGTTCTCCTGGGAAGAAAACTTTCTTCAAAGCCTCTGGGGTCACAAAGAAAGAGTGACAGATCTGTGATCATAACAGCGTGCTTGGAAATATCCAAGAACCTGTTGATCTCTTCAGGATCAGTGGGTTTTTGTAAGAAATAAAAGAATTTATCTCATCTTCACAGCTCCTAAACCACTGTCTGCTTTCCCTTTCATTTGTTTGCACTGATCTAAGCTCACAGCTGACCTCCATTAATAAAGCAGCAATACACTTGAGAAGGAATGGTGACCAAGACTTGTGAATACATGGCTGTAAATGATGAAAGCATGCTCTGCAGGATGCTTCCTGCAGTTGTGGAAGGATCACCAGTGGAGTGCTGGCTTTGTACCGAGATTAAAAAACACTGGCGCCACATCGTGTTGTGTCATTAAGCATCATTTGGATTAACCGGATAAAAGATGCTGCTGTTGGGTAAAGAAGCCACATGACATTGCAGAAACAGAAACACACACTTGTTCTGGTGGTTCTGTTTCTGTGTTATAATAAAAGCAGTTTTGCAGCTTTCTTTTTTCAGCAGGCAGTGGCAACTCCTCTCTGCAGTGCATGTGTGAAGGGAGTCCTCGTGGCTGAACACACCCACCCAGTGGGACAGGCTGGGGGTCTGTGTATGTGTCCTTGCCACACCAAGAAACCAAAATAAGTGTTCTTTGTTACAGCACATACATTTTGTTCAGTACAGAAAGAAATTGTTGGCAATTTTTCACTTATGAGAGAGAACTCTCAAGCAGTTCTTCTTCTCCTTTGACAGATGGAGAGGGAAGAATTCCTTCTTCCTTTGTGCTTCCCAGCATCTCATCCACCAGACCTCAGAACAGTACAGTTCTGCTCAGGGTTGGCCTTTTTGGGGGCTGAAGCAAGGAGAGGGAGGGAGGAAAAGGAGTCATGACACAGGAAGAAACAGAAAATAAGCAATACCAGTTGTCTCATCATTGCAGTAACATGTGTTGGGGTAACACCCAGGAGCTCAATCCAGGCCCTGCTATCAGGCCATTTGTGTGCACCCATGATGAGAACCCTGAGCCAGAGACCCACAGGCTAAGGTTCAGGAGTGTACAAAGTCCCCAGTATGTATTTCAGTAGCAAACTCTGGTATCCTGCTCTGATTTACCAGACCCTGTATCAGCAACATGGCCCAGAATCCTCATAAAACGGATTTCTCCAAGACTCAGAAGACTTTAAGGATCAGTTCTGTGCCAAATTTTCAATGTCTGATGTAGTTTGCCATGTCTGTAGCTTCCCAGTGCTTTCATTTTTCAGTATCCACACTTGATGCAAACACAATAACCACTAATTACACAGATTTTCAGACTATATCACATATTTCTGATTTGACGTTATTGTCTTCTACTCCTAACACTACTTACAATTATCATTACTATATTCATTCCAAATATTTCATTCTTTTAACAGACACACATTTTTATTTTCAGTCTTGTAATACCATAATATTGTTTTGCAATATTTGAAAAAATATTTTTGTAATCCCTTTTCCCCCTAATCAACTAGTAAGAAATTTGTGTGCTATGGAATTATAAAATTTAGGCCACTTTGGAGTGGTGAATTCAGACGGGGATTTGTGAGCAGCATAATTGTCATACATGCATATGCTCCCATTCATGAGTATAGTGGGAGTTCTCTGTAAGATCTCATTCTGTCTGTGCAAAACTGAAGTACAGTGCTTTAAATGTACCCTGGAGAGTTTTTCTTAGCAACTGAGAGGCTTCTGGTAAAAGAGAAGAAAGAAGGAAGATGGAAACCACGCATGTTTTTACAGCAGTTGTCACCCATGGCATTCTAGTGCACTTCACCCCGTGAAACCACAAAACACAGAGTCCTTTTCAGCTCCCAGAGCCATTCCATACGGAGCTGGGATAAGAAAGACATCAAAGAAAAATGTTAATTGCCTGACCGTGATGTGATTTCATAATTTGAAGGCGAGGCTAATCTGAATCTGTGTTAGGAGTTCCTTACTGTGACAGTCCTCATTTGACACATCATGGCCTGCCTCGAGCACTGCAGCGTGTCACAAAAAACACTGAAAAGAAGGGGGCTGCTTTCCTTCCAGCTGTCCTGCCACTGGAAGCACGCAGTGCTCCGACAGAGCTTCCTGCCCAGGGAACTCTCATTGCCGTGCAACAATCTCTTCTGCAAACTCCTGAAAAGGAAACCCGGATTATCTCCACAGCTCAGGAAAGGAGGACGAGGCACTGAATGACTTTTGACTCACTGCAGGTCACACGATGTCAGTAGGGGCCCAAACTGATTATTCTCCAAATGATATTTAGCATGGCAAGGACTTGTCAATTGTTTACAAGCCAAGAAACACTGAGATGGGAAACTGGCCTTCAAATGTTATTCAGATAATATTTATGGAGTATTGTTCCAGAAAGAGGTGACAGCCACCTCAGCAAAAACGTTGTCAACAACTGCTGAAGAGAAAATAAGAAGCCGTGACACTGTCACCATTACAAGCAGCCTTGCTGAGTTACCTTCAGGGAAGTTATCTCCTGTGCCTTCTTAAGGGAAGAGTTTTCTCTACAGCATTGTTCTACTTATTTGTTCTGCAGTTGGTCCAAGGGCAATGTACAGATTGTTACTTGGCAGAGTGATGTTCACTGTCCCAGGGACCCAAACCTGGCTCAGACTGGCAGCTTCCACCCCACAGTGTTCAGGAACAGGCCCTCAGAGAGATTAGACATGATCTGAGGTTAAAAGCTTTAGATCTTTCTGAAACCCTGAGCTTATTCTACGTTCTTTTCTGCTGGGTTTTGTGGGTTTTACACACTGCTCGGAACCCAGGGGTTGATACCAGTGAAGGCGAGGGACTGACACAGTTACAAAAGCCACAGAGTATGTGAACAAATCCAACACAAGCAGCGCTTTCTGTAGGAGCAGCACAAAGGCTTCGTCACAGCAAAGAGTAAAAACTTTCCCCACCCTGTAAGAGTTAACCAAAACATCCCTGCAGTGTACTTGGCTGGGTAATTTCTGTTTGCTGTGTACTGCAGCAGGAAATGCCCGAGTGTGGTGTTTGCTGACTGTTGTGTTCATTGCTCCCACAGCAGGCTACAGACATTTCCAGATCACACTGTCACACTGGAGTGACAATGCTGATGCACTGATGGCTGGAACTGCAACACAAATTAACAGCTAGTTAATACAGGGCTAAAAATGACAGGAGATAGGTGATGTCTAGTGATCGCTTCTAATTCTCTATGAACTTTCTTTCCTAATCTAATGACATCCTAATATGTGTGTTAAACTAAGGCCTATGGCCAGAGAGTATCTTCTTATGCTGTACCTGTAAGAATGCAAAGC
Source organism: Sclerurus mexicanus (assembly GCA_013396755.1). Taxonomy (NCBI): domain Eukaryota; kingdom Metazoa; phylum Chordata; class Aves; order Passeriformes; family Furnariidae; genus Sclerurus; species Sclerurus mexicanus. The sequence continues at coordinate 2,317,586 of VWZF01006639.1, forward strand.
ATTCAGTCCTTTCAAATGCAGGATGATTTTGCCTTCGACATTGTGTAGTTACACGCTGCAACCTAAGGCTATATTTACACTATAGCAGAGCCCTGGAAATAATATATATATACACTATTTCCCCCATTATAATCTTCGGGGAACAATTTCAAGAAAGGGTTTTGATCTATGATTTGAATAAATAAATAACCTCCACTTGCTTTCAATGACTATTTCTCCTCAGCATTTTGCAGTACTGACCCAGAACACCTGCTGTCATCCCGCAAGCAGGGATGTTGCAGCAATCAGTGAGAGCTTTGAGCCAAGTTGTGGGAAAGTTTTATGTCTTAGAAGCACCAGTGGGAACGCTGCCCTCTGGAGAGCCAAAGGCAAGGCCCTTTGCCAGGGTGCAATGCCAGCATCCCACACAGCACCTGGGAAAATGGCACAGAGAGGCAAGCCAAGGCACCTGGTGCTCAGGAGCCCACACTGCTGAAGCTTCAGGCTGCTCACGCCTCGCTTAGTGCTCTCAAAAGGCATTAGTGTTGCTGGAGACACAGACAAGGTGACAAAAAGAAAGTTAGTAAACACCTTTTGATGTGTATGTATGAAAGAAAAAAGCTTTTGATTCAGTTCCTGTTCACTAGGCTGCACTAGAGATATTGTGAGGCTGGGAAGCAGACACAACCTTGAAAACTAATTACACTGAAGCTTAATGCTTGAAAATTTTCCTTCAGAAAGGTCCTTGTGCAATCGAGGATATGGGCTATTTCTCTGCTTTTGTCCTGCTGCTGCAAATTGATCAGATGAATGTGTGGAAAGGAATTGATCGAGTACTCTCTGTGCCTGGAGGCTTGAAGGCATAAGTGCAAAAAAAAAAAAAGCTGTTTCTTGTTAGAACTTGCTTTGTGCAACCCTGCTCAGCCCATGAATCCAGATAAAACCAAAGAGACCGTCTGCACACTTTCTGCAGCACATTAAGAATCAGCTTCCCTCACCTGGGACCTCTGTGATTGCTCTAAAGGACTGATGAAGTGTAACAGCTTGGCCCAAACACTCCAAGAAGTCAGTTCATTGCAGAGCTGGTGAAGAAAAACAGGATCAAAATATTTGAGAGCCTAAAAAGAGAGGTGGCTTCACAACAAAAATGATCCAGAATACAGTGCATAGCAGAGGAATCATTTCTAGCTAGAACTTACTCGTCCTTAAACAAAATGAGATCAGCTGATTAATTAATTCAAAGTGAATTCTATCTTCTCTCATTACTCAGTCAGTAGAAGGACAAGGAATTCAATGTGGCCATTGAAGCATCTCTTGATCCCAGGAAAGGATCATATTGAGCTGCTTTCTTCCCTGATGTCTCCAGAGTGCAGCAAGAGCTGTGTGCTACTGTGTGCAACAGGGAGCCTTCTAGGACTCCGTATCGATGCTGGACTACCTGTTAACTCTGGACATAAACAGATGGTGACTTCCAGAGCTTGGTCCCAGCTATGTGTGTTCCTAAAGGAAACCATCGCAATCCAAAGACCATTTTGCTAGTTTAGCAAAGGAACATGATCCATATTATGTCATATTGAGATATTGTCTGGAATATAATCCCAAATCAGTTCAAATTAGCTCTCAGGTGTCTGCAAACCGTCAGGACTACATGAAGCAGAAATCTCTCACAATTCAAGATCTCCTCTGTTAATTTCTCTACCATCCGTAAGGAGTGAAGCTCCCAGCAGAAATATGCCCCTGTGGCACCAACACGTGGCTGTTGATTAAATAAGGGCCGGGTTTAAACCCCTGTGGGGCACAAGAGGTGAGAGCTGGGACAGAAATGTGGTCTTTCCTCATGGGCTTCTTCACTTGCCATTTGTAGCCAGGGCTGAACCAGTGGGTGGGTGCACGCACATACACACACACACAGAGGTCTGAGTTTTGGAAACTGAGCAAGTTTTTGAGTTCAGACCCAGCTGTGCACTTACTTGATGGGATTGCAAGAGCTGTTTGAAGCATTTCCAGAACCCATTAAAGGCTGAAGAGTGCCCCAGCACTTCAGATTTCAGGCAGTCTAAGTGCTCTGAATGGACAAAAGATTAGAACTAGACATTTATATTTAAAAAAAAACAAAAAAAAAAAAACAAAAAAAAACCACCAAAAAACCCCAACCTTAACCCCACAACAAAACCCAAATGCTCTCAGGATAGGATGAGCCTTTTGTGTACTGTCCTCTCTATATGCTGCTCAGCTGTGCTTTTCTTATTTTCCTGTGAGAGAACTGTTCCCTTGGCTACCAGTGCTGGCCTCTAATAGTTGGCATTTGGGCACAGGATGAAAACATGGCTTTGTTTTTCTTTCATTCCTGCAGGAGCACAGGGAACACAACTGGACAGGTTTCGGGTATGCAACAGCTCCATATGATACCACTGAACCAAGTAACATGATTTTGCCCTGCTGCACCTTCCCCTTCCAGGTGCTGCTCCAGGTCCTCTCGGTATTTCTGCTGGCCTTGTCAGAGAAGTGCTAATAGGAGGTGAGTCTGGGGCTTGTTTCTCTGCTCTCCTGCACAGGAGACAGCACACACAGTCCTTTCAGCTGCTCCAGCCAGAGGTATGTATTTCTAGCCACATGCAGCAGCAGCAGCACATCATGAGCAGCACATGCACAGGCAGCCTCAGGCTGACAGGAGGGGCAGGTCACAGCAGACACAGCTAATGCCTGGGAACTGTAATCAGTGCCTCTTAATCTTTCTGGCTTTCTGTATTAAGGACATTGTTGCTTTTGCATTAGAGGAATTAGAATAGACTTGCCTCCTCTCGAGACCTCAAGGTCCTGCCTTCATGTGCCATTAAGTGCTCCATGAAATTCTGTTTCATTAAAGCCTCCACACGGTGACCTTTGCACAATAACCTGCACTGTGTAGTCCCTCCATAGTCCGAGGCTGCTCTCATTTAAATCACTCTTATGCGAAGGGAATCAAATGCATCTTTTTCTCTACTTGAGTGCCTGGAGCAAACTAATGTCCTTCTGCAGTCATGAAATGCAACAAAGGGACTGTGATTCAGAGGCCAAGGTGAGGCTGGCAATTTCTATGGAAACTGGAGACCAGTGTAATGGGAGGACCAGAAGAGGAAAGCAAGAACACAGGTCCATCAGATGAACAAAAGCTGTCATGTCACAAACAGAAGTTGAGAAAACCAGGCAATAAATGTAGTGAGTGGATGAAGAGTTGTACAGGAAGCAGTTTGGAACATGGTAAGTATTTGTGTTGATTAATAACCACCACGTCTGGAGGCACAACAAAAGTAAATAAGGACACCACTAATCTGTACTGGGAGAAAAAAAGTCACAAACACAGAAAAGCTCTGCTGCTTTTCTTATTTTCCCCCCATGTTTTCTGTGGCGACCATACCAGATACAAATATGAGCAAACCTGAGGATTCAGGGACAGGTGTGGTGCCCCGGCTGATCGAACCCATCTTTGCCAGCAGAACTGCTGCCTTGGCCCACCAGAAAGGCTCAGAGGACAGAGAAGGGGAGGGGGAACAATGTAGGAACTGGTGCAGGAGCTGCACTCAGGATTTAGATGTTTTACAGGAATTTGCAGTGTTCCTGCCTAGCTCAGGAACAGAGGGAAGGTGATTAGCAGGTTGGTTTGCTGAGCCTGTGTGACCTGCTTTGCATTTCGTGTTGGGAAGATGTGAGGGCTGAAGCCTCTCTTTTCAGAGGCCAAAGAGTTTAAAGTGCAGGGTCTCACTGCACAGTAAGTGCAGAAGTTCTCCTTCACTTTGGCATCCAGGAGCTGTAACCAAAGAACTGCCCTTAAGCCAAGAGCAGGGAAGTGCTGGGGGTCCAGTGAGTGGCTCCACTGAGTTAGGCAACCAGCCTTTTATCTTCCCATGAAACAAACTGAACTCTCAATTTTATTTCTACAAAGCCTCTCACTGTCTGTTTTTCAAACAGAGCTGTTTCTCAGTGGTCCAGTCCTTTGGGATTGACCTGGGGCTCTGCTTTACCTGGTTTGTTCAAGAGGCATCCCTTGAAGGCCACCCCAGCCTTGCTCAGGGCACAGCAATGCACCCTCACCCCAGGACTGCTCTCCAGAACATCAGCCACTGCTCACCAGTTTTCTGTCATGGAAATATCATTGTATTTAGATGCAAAAACCATACTCTTTTCATTCTTGCAGACAGCACAAGGTAATTTTGTGTGAATGTTCTCCTGGCGAAATCAAATTTCACTGCAGTGTGAGTGATATCAAAATGCATGAGCGTGGGACACTAATATACAGATTAATAATGTATGTGCTAGATAGAAACCTGGGCAAAACTAGCTAGAAGGGGCCTTGTGGTTGTGCAGTCTGTTTCTGTCCCAAGCCAGAATTATCTGTATTTATCATCCCTGAGGCTATCTGCCCTGCTTAAGCTCTACCAGAGGCTTCACAGTCACTGCAGGCAGTTTCATCCTGTGTTTACTGATCTTCCCAGCAGAAAACTCCTGCTTTCCTCAACAACCACAAATACAATGAATGACTGTAGTAAAAGAACAATATGCAAGCAAGCAAGAAGAGCCCAGCAGGTGCAGGAGCCCTGGCAGTCTAAGGGAAGCCTTACTTGGCTCCAGCACGCACTTAGTTCAAGTTGACTACAGTAGGGTATTGTCTGCAACCAGGTGAAGCACAACAGCCCTTTCAGCGTTCTGGGAGGTGCAGGCAAGATATGATTCTTCAGCATGACAAAAGATAACTAGCAAAGGGTCAGTGTAAAAACGCAGTCCGTTGCAATGAGAGGCAGAATAAATGAGAGTGGCTTCTTATCCTAGTGATAAGGATCATCCCAGATTTATCTTTCAGCTGTGTCAAAGTGTAACTGCTCTTCAGTTTTTATTGTTAGTGCTGTCATTGTAATAACATGCTAGAAAGCAACGGCTTCATTTATTCATTGATAAGAAAAAGGATTTACCTGCCATGTGATATGCTGGTATTTTCACGGCAATATGAAGGCTGTATCAGAAGTCCCAGCCAGCTGAATAATACCTGGAATTAGAGGAAAGGCAAATAGCGGAAACCTGCTGCTCCCAGTTTCTGTCCTAGTAGAGGGGCCATAAAGTGCACTAAATCCTGATTTTATTTAACATTGTTCCATTGGAAAATGAAAGCTCTCCAATGGCTGTGGTCCAGTCCCCCAGAAAAGAGGATCCATGGCAGCATGTCCACTGCTGGCACAGACAGCCCTGCTCTGTCACCTCCCTGGGAAGCAAAGCTGAAAAGCCAAAGCTGATGATCTGACTAAGCAGCCTGAGATGGTTTTCCAGCCCTAATCTGGTAAATGTTCCTCTGAAGGTTTGTTTGATGGGATGGAACAGAGAAAACTACGTCGTCCTCTGCAGAGATGGCTTCATAGATAATATTTTCAGCTAAAACCTCCCATTTCATACAAAGGAAATCAGAGGAAGCCCAGTGAGGAACATGTGAAAACAGAACTCACCCACCCTTCCAGCTCAGTAAAAAGACTCCTGACCTGACCACTCAGATCATTTCCTTTCAAGCACCTCATTTAGCAGAAGGCCTCAAACCACTTTCACTGACACAATTCTCTCAGATTTCCAAGGAATAAAACACCAGATTCCATTTGCACAGTCTGCCATTTCCTTTTTGCATTAAAATGCTGAGCTGCCCTTATCAGGTCAGTGCTGCCTTATCACCTTCCCCAGAAAAGCTCCAGTCATATATATAACAGAATTAATATTCACTGCATCCCTCGTGTCTCAGAGCTCACAATTTAAAAACCCCAAGGGCTGGTTTGGTAGCTCCAACAAGCACTAGGAAGGATGGCCAGAATCTCTGCAGCCCCTGCCCCCTTGCCATGGGCCTCCTGAGTACAACAGTGCCCTCAGGGAGCATCTCCGACCACGGGCTGATGCCAGAAGATGTCACAGAGCAAAGGAGATGGAACAGACCAGTGGGAGCACTAGGGGTAACAGAGCAGTGTTTCCATTTAGCTCAATATCATGATTTATTGACACCAGTAACAAATGCAGCCTAAGGAAAGGCAAAGCTGCAAAAGAACATTTTATCGGTGACTCAAGAGAGAAATCAATATCATTGTATATATTAGTGGGAGTAAACTCCATTAAAAAGCAAAGGGATGAGACAATTATGTTCTTCATACTTGCTAGAATCTCATGGTTTTTAACATGGTTTAATCTCTCTCTCAAAAGCTGGTGGGTTCACACCAGAGATCAGCCCCATTCACCTGCCCTTACTGACCCCTGGAAATCCACAGCCCTGCTGGGAAGGCACTTCTCCCAAAAATACCTGGGCATCTGCAGAGAAGAGGAAGGTTTAGGAAGACTAGACGATGCAATGAGGTACAGTTTGTCCATACTGACACAGGACACACTTGCATTTTCTCACTTAAAAAAACAAAATTACATTGATGGGGTTTGTGGTTCCTCTGCTTGCCAGAGGAATTGAATGGGGCCAGTTCAAATGAACAATTTCAGGTGCATTGCTTTGTGCAGATGTCCTTGGTAAAATAAAATTAAGAAAAAAAGAACCAACCCAAAAGAAATAGTGTGACAGCCTCTTTGTCCAGCAACCACTTGTGGTTTAACTCACTTCAATGAAAATTTATTGGGACGTCACTGCGAGTAATTGCAGTTTTCCTTTGGGAAGCAAAAAGTGCAAAGCATTAAGCTGGTCAGAGTTAAAACTCTGAGAAGGCATCAGACATGACAGGAGCCCACAAGGGGCACACACTATGCTGGCTCCAGCCCAGCGAGTGCAGCTTTGCATGGCTGCAGTCTCCCCCAAACAGCTGCTCATCACAGAGTGGCAAAACCCACTAAAAGAAATAACCTGCAACACTTGCTGCTACAGCTACATGAGAAAATGGTACATTTTCTTACTGAAAATAAAGAACTCTCGAAGTGTCTCTGGTCATTATGCACCTTAAATGTCTGTGGTGGCAGGACTACAGGACTAACAGTAAGCAAGGAGGAGAGAGGAACACGACCTGAGAAAAGGCACTTACCTACTACAGGCAGCAAAACCACCAGCAGAGGCTCCCTGCCAAGTGCACAGTGAGCTGGAAGCCACAGCTCTACAAAGGTGTGAGCACAACACTGCTTCTCATGAGACATGATCCAGAAAGTGTCATTGCAGCCCTGAGAGAAAACAAACAAATACGTTAACTAATGGACACAAGGGAAGATGTGAAGAATTCAGCTCTACCTCTGATGTCAAAGTAATACCTGTACATTTGCTGATGCCTCAGAGAAAAGACTCTGGGGAGGAAAGTCTTCTATTCTCAGGAGGCTGCTCCAATGAACGTGGAGTACAAGCACCCATTGATGTTCAGAGCAGAGGGCAGGATCTTCAGCACCACCTTCAGCTTTGGAAATTCTAAGTTACCTTACAGTTTGTGGTACTTCGGAAGAAAATCCTGGACAACGTGTTAAAACTAGGGATAACTAATTAAAAGTTAAGTGCTTTGCTCTCTTTAATCTGTCTTTAGCTCTGGCTCCTATGCAGCAATGGCAATTTTAACCCTGTGCTTTGACCAAACACCCAGGCTCACCCTGACAGGGGTGTGCTGGCAGAGCTGCTGCAGAGCTGTGAGCTGTGTCCTGGCCTGACTGGCAAGGCCAGGGCTCATCAAGTTCCTCCTGTCTCCTGTCCTGGCCATTCTGTGGCCTGTGCTGCTCTGCTATTCACAGGCTAATCCACAAAATGCTGCAGCACCACCCTTCATACAGAGAGAAGGCAAAGGGACATGGTGAGACTCACAGCTCAGCTTGCAGAGCAGACATCACAAAGGATACAAATACATTTTTCATTATATACCCTGTGTGTAAAAGCATTGCATCTAACTCAGTGTGCTCTATCTAAAATAAGTTCTTCCTCCCTCTCTGCAAACTCAGTGGAAGTTGAAGCAAGCCCATCTGTTTTAATCCCTGAGACTAACATTGCTCCCTATCTTCCATTAACATGAGTTTATCCTGCTCTCCCTTGAATGGGAAGTGCATCAGCCCTGAAGTTTGATTAGTGGTAATCAGAAAACATCCACACCTGCATGGAGGCAGCAGGAGGCTTTTCAATTAAAAGGGGATTTTGAGAACATAATATCTCTGTTTTGAAAGGACAAATGTATCTTTCAAGGAATACAAGCTGTAAAAATAATTTATATATTGTGTTTCTTCAAGGACAGTAATGCTATCATAGAATGAAGTGTCTTAATTGCTGGAGAAATTAATTTCTGCTCTTTGGAACCAAGTATATTCAACGTTACTAAAAAAATACTGGGGAGCTTTTTAAAGGCTGGATGATAGAACATCCAGTGATTATTGTTCCTTTTAAGTTCAAAAGGCAGGTGCAGGGACCTGCACCAGGTCCAAAAGCAGCCCAGGCAGGACTGGGAGCAGGATGATCACTGCTGGAGGGAGCAGCCTGGCAGGGGAGCAGTGCCTAACAGAGATAGGTGATTTTTCTTCATTGTTTCCAGGTCTTTACTATCTTTAATGCCTGTTGAAATAAAACACTGGGAAGAAAAGTCCTCTCTGATGGTTTAACTTCCTCATCCTTTGGTTAAGTTCTAAGGATGTTTCTGCTCCTTGTTTGTCAGGTTCCCAGTAATGCCAGAGGAAGGCAAGATTTAATATTCCACTAACACCTAAATATAAATGTAATCAGATTTATAAACAATCTACAAGCCTCTTTCATAAGCTATAAAAAACTTAGAAAAGTATATCTGTGCACTTCTGTTTCCTTTTCAAAGTCTTTCACCTCTGTTTCTCTCTCTCTAAATAGAAAGATAATAGTATTAATCTATTCCTTGGGGGGTTTGTGAAGATTCATCAGTTAATATTTATGCAGCAAAATGGAATAAGTGCTGTGTAAGTGCTGAGCATCATTATTGTTCTCTCTCTCTTCATTAGCACATCATGTACATGCCAAGGAGACCAGACAAACACAGAAATTAGCTGTCCTCAAACTAAGGCAAGTGAGAAAGGTACCACGACTGCTAGAGAGCCACTAATTAAAAATGTTTGCTGTGGGTGATGTCTCTGGCTAACAAAACAACACTGTAGGATTCAAAGAATCAAATATATTTCTTTACTCATTTGAACAAGTTCTGTCTGCAGCAAAAAAGCTCTGAGAACATGTCCAAATTAAATATACTGCATGTTTCCATGTGGGTTGTGCTTTGGAAAACACAAGTATACTAATAAACACAGGAAAAAAAATGAGATTTGGGAAGAATCACTGAGCAGGTTTCTGGATTTTAGAATGCAAAACCTACTTGCTGCTTCAGCTGGATTCCTGCTTAAGACACAGCTGCTGTGGGAGGGGACATCCATGAGGAGCAGAGGGACAGCTCTGCCCAGGGGCTCTGCGCTATGGAAGAAGGAAAACAGAGAGACAAACTAAAACCGCAACAACGACAAATTCCAGGAAAGAAGCCCGGGCTGTGGATGAAGAGCAGAGGTGAGCAGTGACACGCCCTTTTGAGGCAGGTGAGCCCTCCAGATCTGGGGTGTGCAGTGCCCATGGCACACGGATCCCCTCACCCCATGGCTCCTGGCAAAAAGGGGAGACCCCCACCCTGGGAACGCCACTCTCTGCTACCTCCATTCCACCTTCCCTGGAATGCTGGCTCCCAACCTTCCCTTCCAGTTGGCCAGGCTGAGGCCCTGTTTGATTAAGCTACACTATTTTACTTACTACGGTAGCAAAGCCTAAGACTCCTTCTCACCCACCTTGAGCCTGTGGTTCTGGGAACTGCAGAGACTCAGTGAAGAGCTCATCCTGCAGAAAACATGTGCCCTTTAGGCATGCCAAGGTGGGACATCCCAGTGCTGAGGAAGGACATGTCAGAAAAAGAATTCTTGAAATACAATGTGCCTGTCCGTGGAGACCCCAGCTCTCTAGGAAGGCTTTAAATAATAGGCAGATTTAGATTAGGTATTAGGCAGAAACTCTTCCCTGTGAGGGTGGTGAGGCCCTGGCACAGGTTGCCCAGGGGAGTTGTGGATACTCCATCCCTGGACGTCCTCAAGGCTGGGTTGGATGGAGCTCTGAGAAACCTGGTCTAGTGGAGGGTGTTCCTGCCCATGGCAGCAGGCTGGAACAAGATGATCCTTAAGGTCCTTTCCAACCCAAACCATCAGTGGATGTGATTCTTTTCCCTGGTTTATCTCCTGTCCTAAATGGAAAATGGACCTTCTACTCTCACAGTGGAGAAGAGAAGGTTGAGAAGGGCAGGGAGCAGACAAGGTGCCTTCCCAGGTCTGCTCTTCCTTGAGTCCCTTGGGGCAGCACTGCATTAGGCACTCCCTGCCTCAAACTAACACTCCCACTGCTTCCTCCTGCATGCAATTGTCCTGTTACACAACATCAGGATTTAGGATTATGATGGAATTGCATCATCTGACAGGAAGAGATGCTGGACTGCAAAGCTGAAGCAGACATGCCCTTCAGAGCAGAAACCTGCTCCATTAGCTTGGATTTCATCACAACGTGATCACCCTTGTTCACGATGCTGCCTGTTTGAGATTAGGCTTTATGCTAAGCCCATGACCCATTTTCATTCTGGGCTTTAGACAATAATTTGCACGCTTCATATTTTGAGTTACTGAAGACAAACTGATAGTTTCAGTAAGGGGCCATAAAAAGTACAGTGGATGCTGATCCCTCCATCTCATTCAAATCTGTGCTCTGACCTAAGGGAATGTGGCTCACAGGTTGTGCTTCAAGTCAGAACTCACCTGTCAGAAAAGACAAATTCACTCAATGCATTTTAAATGCCAGAGTCAAATCTGGCTGGGAAGAAAGGCCATGTCAGCTCCCAGTCTTTTATTCCATGATATTACTGGACTGTATGCTACAAAATCCAAGCCAGATGTTTATGATTAACAGATTTTCTCTCTAGGAATATCTGGCTACCTGATGGAATCTAATTAACTCTGACACAGACACCTGTCTTAAAGAGTATTGAACCATTTCTTGTTCCCAACATTTGCATTTCAGGAACGTCTTAAAGGAAAAGGAGGAAGGATTCATGGTGAATGCTGTCCATTAATTTGCTTGACCTTTTCCTTCCAAGAGGAATAATCACTAAGGAGAAGCAGAGAAAAGTGCAGATGGTGTGTAAGAACAAGTGTGATGTGCAGCTATAAAATAAAATGTCCATTTGCCATGGACAAGAGCTAGTAAAAGAAAGTCAATGAAGCAGGACAGCTTTGATCTGATCAGCGTGGTCAGAATTTGACTCTCAGAAGACAAAATGTTCTCTCTGAGCCAACCATTACATTGCTTTTTACATGCTCTCTGCTTTTCATAACCACTCTTTAAAGCAGCCTAAACTTCTGACATGTTCAAAACATTTCTAGAGAAGAAGAGAAACACTTCACAGGTAAAGGATAATAGCAATTCTTAAACAGCAATTTTCTCTTGACTTTTTATGTTCTGGATTTTTTGGGTTTTTGTTTGTTTTTTAAAGTATGTGTTTCAGAAATGAGTAAACGTTTTAGTGCATTTCTTCCATTCAGGCTAGGCAAAAAACCCCATCATTTAATCAGTTCAATGTCTGAATTATCTTCCACTAAAATCACTATCTGGAGTTTGTATGAACATTTCATTTCTGAGCCGGAGGCACCTCCTTATACAACAGACTTTCACTAAAGATGTGTAGATGTGGCACTTAGAGACACGGTCTAGTGGTGGGCTTGGCAGTCCTGGGTTAACAGTTGGACTCAATGACTATGAAGGTGTTTTCCAACCCTAAATGATTCTGTGATTCTGTGCAGGGATGCCATCCCACAGCTCTGCTAGGATGTCACACACCACTTGTGACTGAAATTTAAATGCCTCCCCGCTGCTACTCCCAGTTAGAGATGCACCACGTACCGGTCACCTCCCTCCTGCTACTCTGCAAAGGTTTGATGGCTTTGCTGGAGAACAGCAGGAGCAAAGGGAGCGTCCTTCGCTGAGGAAAGGTTGCCAGCAGCTTTCATGATGGGCAGCTTTGGATCCTTGTTTATTCATTTCAGTACCAATGGGTGTTCACTTGACTGTTTTTCTGCTGGGGTAAGATCCATTATATTGATTATATCCATCCAAGTATGAGTTGATCTGCATCTGATATTTCCCATAAACATTTGTGGGAACCGTGAGAGATGGACAAAACTCTACAGTGATCTCTCTGCTTTTCAGTGTTTCCCTATGGTTAATGGTAAGCACATCACACAGTCTTGCCTTTGGGATTCATCTCACCTTCCTATAAAGATCTGAAAGGCTGGTCTCTGCTCCAAGACAGCAACCTGGATCCCTTCCAACAGAGAATGCAGGAACACATGTTGCTCCAGGATGAACTCTCTCTCCTGAGCCAGGATGAATTGCCAAGGGCTGGTTGCTGTCTGTAAGAGAAGCGTGGACAAATAGCTGAAACCAGCTAATTTTTAGATCGTTAAAATAAGGTGAGACAAATGTACCCTCTGCTGCTGTATCTGTTTTGCTTCGCTTTTAAAAGATCTGCTTGGTTTTACAACACATAAGCAAGAATTCTTGCTTTCAGGACAAATCCAGGAAGATTAAAGAAACTTCCTTCCCCAACTGGCACATTGTTATTCTTCCTTAGCCATCTACGGCTGTTTTGTTTAAGCTCCTTCCTTTGAAGCACCTGGTAGTGGGCACACTGAGGCAGCTGCTGCATTGAAAGGAACCTTTGCATGGGTTTAGGGTGGCAATTCAGCAATCCTGAATTCAGCAGTGCTGATGTTTGACATGCTGACTCATGCACAGGCAGGCTGCTGAAAAGTTTACATTCGTCCTTGCTCTTCCTCGATTACTAGTTTGAAAAAACATCTTCGTTCCACCAGTCTACACTGCAGTATAAAACTCCTGCTGGGCTGTTGCCTTGACTGGCTTTTGCTTTTAACAGGAGAGACATGTGCAGAACCCCAGTCCCACCCAGTGATCTGTTCATGTGGCAATCCACAGCAATCCCTAACTAGGACAGCAAGGGGCCCTGTCAATGAACATCATTGCTACCAATCTGAGGCCTTTGAAACATGAGAGACTAATTGCAGTAGTTAATTGCAATGACCTTGCAGGACTCTCAGAGGAATCCTCAATGGAAAGCCACATGTTATAGTCCACACCTGATGCTGGGAGGGACACTGGCTTTTACACATATTTCCAGTGTTGTAACTACTTTGCTTGTACAGCAGGGCTTGGGCTGGTGGGAATGGTTTGGGTGGGGAGTTATGGATAATGTCAACTTAAAACTAGCCTAGTTAATTTTTTATTTATTTTTTTTAAAACCTTGAGCATTGTATGATTCCACCTTATTTTCTCACTTGCATGTACTTCTTCCTGGCAGAAGGCAGGTGGAGGGAGCTGGGGAGCATAGAGGGGACAGCACCCACACATGCCAGGGGTGTTCTCTGCTGCAGAGAAGTGACAGGCAGAACTGCTTAAGTGTTCTACTGCCTCCAGGGTGAACAGTGGGTTTTAAAAAGTCCCCCACAAAGAAATACAGGGAATTAAAAGACCACTGATGCTGACAGTTCCATCAAGCTAACTCATGGAAGTGATCAGGAAAATTTGAACCCATAAACCTAGGGATAAATGTGGCTGAGCAGGAGACTGTCAGTGGAGCTCTTGCCTGGAGACTCCTCCCAGATCTGTGCAAGCTCCTGGGAGACAAACCATGGCAAAGCATTTAGTGATCATCTTACCCAACCTCATCACTGATGAGTAAATTAGTCCAATGTACTTTAAGCCCAGGGAGAAGCACAGCGGGTGAGTGGTGCCAGAAACCCAGGGCCTGTCATGGGAGGGAGGACACACACTTAAGTGCTGTGACTGGTGCAAATGTTGTGTCAAAGGAAGAGAAGAGACTGGGAGCGGGATTGTATAAAGAAGTTACCACAGAGATATGATGAAATAACTAAAAGTTACAGAGATCATGCTAAAGAAATCTAATAGTGAATTTGCATCTGAAGCTTCTTAATGTGTTCTTAACTACCCCAGTATCACTGATGCTCATATGCATAAAAGGATGCTTTTATTTTATAACAGCAATGATTTGTTAGCTAATCTCCACATCTGCTCCCTGATAATTTAAATTAATGGCGTTTATGTCTTTTCTTTAAAGAAATGGTTGTTGCAGCTTTCCCATGGTGCCAAAAGAAACATGTCTATTGTCTTCATGCTAATACTATAATTTTTAAAAGTCTAAGTTGTTTTTTTATTCACTTAAACTAGGAATACGAATAGCAAAAAGTGAATTACATTTGCATTACATAAAAATAAAGATGAAAGCACTTCAGTGGAGTCTTGATATACACTTAGGAAGCATTTTTAAAATTCCCATATTCCCAAAATGTACATATGCACATTGAGGATGAGTAGCTTGTTCAAAGGATAATTCATTATAATTTATACTGTTTGGCTACTGAAATGATATGCTTTTTTCTCCCAGTAAGATTCTGGGTTATCTGAAAGGATCACAGTCAGATGTTAGTTCCAGTATCATAAGCTTAGTTGTGCCTTTGGATAAAAATTTCATGCCCAACATTAAAGATGGTCACATTTTCACATAACTTGCAATAGCTTAGTCTTTCTTTTTGGAGGGTGCTGGCTCAGTCCCGTAGGAGGACTGCACATGGTCTGCACACAATCTGGCAGGTCCATTAAAATCCTGTTAATTAGAGCTGCTTTTATAAACTCAGGAATAAAACAGCTTGCTCTCCAACTTGCCCTGCAATACCAGGGCCAGAATCTTACCCATCATTTGTGCTTCAAGTTCTTTATTTGGTCTTGTTGGTGAAAACCACAACGCTGATCAAACATCCAAGCAAACACAAGGAGTTCAGGTACCGAGAGCCTGGTGGAGAGGGGGGCTGCTGGAGAGGCACAAGGCAGTGGCAATACCCAGACTTTACATTTGGATGCCTCCTCTGGCAATCCTTTGCCATGTCAGAATGGGACTTCCTCAGCTCTTTCATCAGTTCTATAATGGAGAGATTTGTTAATTGTCTGGGAAGAGATAAAACCCAACATTACTAAAATTTTGTCGAACAGTTTGGTTTTCATGATCTAAATACCCATATTGCTGATCAATTCCCATTCCCGGCTGCTCTTCACATTCCCAGCGAATTTACCCCACTCTAATAATTCAGTATCTTTTAAAATTTGACTTGACTGAAGTAATTTTTTTCTCAGTTAATTCTGATTGTTTCTAATTTGAGAGGCAAAGGCAGATCTGGCTTCGCACGTCACTGATATCCCTCAACACTCTTCAGTTTTCATCTGGCCATTGGGGAATTCTTTAGTGGCTGAATGTCAGGTTTTAATTACATGCCTTTGTTGGAAAAGCTGCTTTATTCCAGTCCTTTACCCTTCTGAGCCACATAAATAAAGCTGGGAAGCTATTTGAACAGCTATTTGAAAACTGGGTGTTGGAAGACAACGTGTACAGTGGAGTTCACACACTTTTTGCATCACTTAAAGCTCACATGGTGTCCAAACTTGCAGCATTGCACTATTCAAAACACTAAACCATTGGGGCCATAATCTGAAACTGTGCCCAGGGAGTTACGATACAGTTTCTTTGATAACTGGTCTGTATAATTAGGTTATATTTCATTTAAAGAAAGCACCTAGCAAGATGAATTCTGACTCCAATCACATTAATTCACACCAAGCAAGATTTTTAATTACATCCAGGTATCTGGAGCTGCAGCAAAGTCCTTAATTCACATGGTTTGATGGACAAGTATGCTACAGTTTGTTTTCTAAACCTCACTCCAACTTTAGACCGGTCCATCTTTCTTTTCCCTTCTCCCCAAGCCTGTGTCCCAGGCTGGCTGTGAGCCATAGGGTACAGTCCTGAAGCTGAGCACATGCTGCTATCAGCAGAGAGTCAGGGCTTTCTTTGCTAACCCATTGTTTGGAGATCGTATTTTCCTACCAAGCACAGGGTGAGATCATGTCTGCTCACAAAAAAGTGCAGGCAGACCTTTAGATCTCAAGGTAATGTCAATTATTGCTCCAAATTTCTGGCACACAGAGTGAAGCCGAGATGAAAAGCAAATACAGCCTTAACACGCTGTTTATGAGTTGTGCTGCTCAGGGCTCAGCAAGTGTTCTCAGCCAGCAAACCCCCAGGGAATCCACTTACTCTGCCCATCAGGCCCAGGACCATAAATTATTACACTAGAAATAAGCAGCAGTGAAAAACATCAACATTATTTAACGTTGCAGAGCTCTTTGTCCAGAGAAAACACAGTTTCTACAAGGACGAACCACAGCTGAGGGATTTGGGGTGTGCCTGCGTCATGGTAAATCAAGCCTGGGCTACCAAGTACTTATGGAAGATTTTAGTAGAGCCAACTTAGTGGGAGCTTCCTGTTGTTTTCCTCAGGCTGCTGTGCTGGCTCCAGCCTCCAGCTACAGATTGTACTGCTGTGGAGCCCCTGAAGAACAGCTCTGAACGTGGAAGGTAGGTGGGAAATGGCAGCGATTCTTATCGATCCTCCAGCTCCACCTTCATCTTGCCTGGATGAAAACATCCCTTCCTAAGGTACCCCTGGGTGCTTTCCAGGGCTGGCCTTGCACTAGAGAGCACAAACAGAGCAGAAAATGCCATCCATCTTTCCAAGTAAAAGCAAGGACTAAATATTTTTCAGTTTACTCCTGCAAACAGCCCAGCACCTTGGTAATTAGCAGTTTGGAGGGTTCTCATTCTGGCAGGTTTAATGAATATTAGCGATGTTGAGGAAGGCTGCTGTGAATAGCCAAACGCTGCTGGAGCTGTTTATCAACAAGTATTCAGTCGAGGTCAGGCACAAAAAAGAAAAAAGCAAACCCAAAACAGTTTATGAAGTAGTACTGGGTAAAAGACATTGCTTAAAAAAACAAAAGAAACCCAGGGGAAAGCTATTATGCACATTATCAACTTAGGGAATTTGATCTCTAGACATAATTTAATGTCTTTGTGAGGCATTCTGTAGCATTCTAGTACTGTTAATGCTGTGATATTTCATCACTACACTCACATGTTAACAGAGCAAACACATGCCCTGTGAAAAAAGCAGTCCTAAGCCACCACTGACAGTAAGATGAGATGCTTACAAAAGTCAGGAGATTTTTAATATCTGTTTATGTCCTTGGAGTCTGGCCCTGGATAAGATCCCTAACGTGTAGATGAGCACACCCTACCCGCCAAAGAACAGCAGCATCTTTTCTTTTTTAATTTCCAGAAAAAATGTTTGTTATAAATCTGGGATGAAGGCCAGGTGTGGTCACAGACAAATTTGGGAAGGTGAAGTAATTGCTATTTGCTGAAAGTAATTGCTTCCTTTTCCAATTACCATAGCAATTAATGTAATTCTCTATAATACTCTCAGGAATAATAAAGTTACTGGAGAAGAACAGCAAACAAACACCTTTGCCTGCTCTAAGAAAACAGATTAGTACCGAACCTGGTTTGTTATATGGACAGCAGGAGAGCTGCATTGTCCTTAGCACTTCACTGTCTTGCTTTTAAATGCTTGGCTTAGTCAAAGTCATGAAAGACAATTAGGTTTTTGTCACTTAGCAACCATAACAGGGTCCAGGAGCAAAGCAATTTGGAACAGGCAGCCCTTGACTGCTAAATGCTACCACTGCAGCGCACCTCCGACCACTCACTGCTGCTCGAAACCGGGGAGACTGGGGAGCAGAAAAACAACCAAGGTGCCCTTTCAAAGAAGTCTTCCCATTCCAGTTTTCAAGCGACTAGAGAAACTTCATCTTCCCCTGATTTCCCACCATCCCATCAGCCACACAGATGAGTTTTTGAAGAAATGCTTGAGACAGGAAGAACACAGGTAAGCACCTAAGGCTGTCTCAAAGCGTCGAGTGCTAATGCCAGAAAGTCAATTGCAGTGAAACACCCACACAACGCGGATGTCCCAGTGGATCTCTCCTTCTGGATGTTCACTTGTATCACTCAGGTGCTTCTGAGTTTCAAGTAGGCACTTAGGATGTCCCTGGATGAATAGGAAGTATTGCAGGAAAACATCATGAAATAATGAACTTTACTATAATTCTACATTCTCTGTATATAACGGGACTTTGGCACATCAATAGTGGTAGATGATTCAAACACTGGTGACAAAAATATTATTCCTTTGTATAAAAGTACTTCAATTAACTCTGTTTTCCCTCTCCCCAGAAAATCCTAACTCAGGGGATTTATAAAAACCTCACACTCCTTTCTACTCTTGTCACATGCTGCAACTGCTGGGAAAAGGAGTGTGGGGAAAGGTACCAAGCACAGCCAAGCAGACATTCTGGCCCAGACCTTGATGCACACCCACAGTGCAAGTAATTAAATATCTGCTAAGAGTTATTTGAGAAAATAAAGCACAGAAAACAGAGATGTGACGAACTGAGGATTACAATATATAGTTAACTCTCAAGGCTTAATTCTGATATTGGTTGGAGCCATTCAGAGCAGGGGTTCTGAAAGGCTTGACTTCTCTCAGTACATAGTGGCAGCATCAGCGCCCTTCTGCTTACAGCTGTGACCTGACAAAAGCACCCTTGACTCACAGATGCAGTGCCCAGGGCCATACAGCATCATCCAGGAGTTAGTCAAGTGTGTACTTTCTTAGGAGTTAAAACACAGGCTTGAAAAATGTTTGATGGCTATTACAGGAGTTCCCACTGGAAGCAGAAGCCCAGTGTGGCTGCTCTCAGAGCACTAATGCATGAAGGGTCTCTTACTCTGACATTCCAGCATCTAGCTAAACCATTCAGTTCTGGAAGACTGAATAGATGTAGCTGAAAATGCCAGTGGCAAAGAATTTCTCATTATTTTTTGCTGCTGAAAACGCTGTGGAAAAGGGAGGAAATGATTTTGGCTGGGGCATATAATGCTTGCCAGGCAGTCCTTAAGTATTGTGTTCAGCCTCAGTACACAGGAAATAAAAATGTCTGGGCTTATTTATTGAGGGTTCAGTTCTCTGCTTGTCACACTTGGCAGCAAATCTGCAACTGGCTGGAGGGGGCTGCTGCTGTTTGGGGAAGAGCAGCTTCCCCTCTTGCCACACCACCTTGTCTAACCCTTGGTGCCAGTAAGCTGCTTGCTGATCATTCCAGGGAGATCCAGCTCCCCAGACACCATCTGCAGGGATGCAGGCACGCGGCAGAAAGGGTGTCAACAGATTCAAGGTGGAACTTGCAGCTATGGGGCTTCAGCAGGAGAAAAACTACTGCCTCCCCTCAAAGCAGTTCTTGGGATAGCAGTGCCACAAAAGTCTACATTCACCTGAGTCTCTCACTGCACCGCCTCTAATCTAACCCCCTGCCCAGCCAAGCTCCTGGTTACATACCAAATATGTGCACCTTGTGTGTATCTTTCTTCTTTCCTCCCCACTCACAGCCATTGTGCTGCTGGGCATCCTTCTCCACACCAAGAGCCCTGGGCACTTCCACCAGCCAGGAAGCTCAGTGTCTCCTGATGGAGCAAAGGGTTTTGAAGTGTGGGAAGGAGCAGAGAACCACTGCGCACAGCAGAAGGCTAGGGAATGCTTAGTCCTGGCACTCTTAGGCCTCAGAATATGACGTTCAGAGCTCCTGGGAACTGCAGTCCCAGCAGAAGCGGGGAGGTGAGAAGTGACCATCGCAATGAGAACAAGCAATATTCTGTAAAATTTCCAGCCCTGAGAGCTAGTGGCTACTTCAGGTTTCGAGATTTCTATGCCTAAAGGTCTTGTGTCCTGAGGATAAAATTAGTACAAGTTTCAACATTCTTGGTTTATTAGATGTGTAGTAACTATGGTCTATAGAGAAATCCGATGACATTTAAATTGCTTCTAATAATGTACTCATACCATGAAACTACTGTATTTCCTTCTGCTGAAGTAAGAAACAATGATTGTGGTGGTATTTTGGCTTTATGAAGAAATACTGTTCTTTTTGAACTTATGCTTCTCGTTAGCACTAAATAATGGGCAGCCACAGGTCTAATTCTCAGGCTCAATTTATGCTTACTGATACATTGAGTCTGCTCCTTAACTGCCAGAGCCTGGGCTCCTGTGTGTTTCTTTCAGTTCATTTCTTAAGCATGTGCAACATTTCTGCCTCCTAAAAGTTTGTTCCATAAAAGGCTGTTATGTGTCTTTAATACTGAGGGCTCCTATTCTTCCTAGTCACTTTCCAGACTGGAAAGCCTATGTGTTACCCAAACATTTGTTCAAATAATCATATTCCAAACTGGTTTCGAGACATACCTTTAAAATGTTCAGATGATCTTAGATTCTGAAAGTTACCAGAGGTTAATCTAATATTTTCCAGCCAAACCCCAGAGTTTTAGGTACTGAACTGAACACAGTGTTCCTGAAAGAGAACAAATCGGAAAAGTGTAAATGTTAGGGGAGGTATGAGCCAGAAGTCAAAACTACAAATACTTTTCCCTGAATCATCTTAATGCTGTGAGACTTGAAACCTGCACAAATACTGTTTCCTCCTGAGGCAGAAACAGGAGGAATCTGAAATCCATAAGGTTGAAAATAACTTTCCCAAGAATCTTTCTCTTCCATTTCTGCTGCCACGTTAGACACTGGGAAAAGTACAGACGTGTGTGAAGGTCTGGATGTGAGCATTTGACAATGTGTCACCAGTCTGTGCTCTGCCATTAAAAGCAATCACGGGGTGACTGTACTGCAGGCATTGCTGGCTACCACAGGGTGAGCTGGGTGTGTGCAGAAGGACACAGGAAAGCAACCTGCCCTGGATTCTCTGGCTACAGCAGCACACCTGCATCCCCTCGGAGTCAATGGGCCCTGGGTGGGGAATGGTTTTGTCTCACCCGGTCTTTCTTTTCCTCTTTCTTTGTGTGCTTTTCAAAGAGCACAAGAAAACTGACAATGTGTCCCTGGCACTGTGCCTCACAACTTTGTCCCAAACGAGCGAGGACCACAGGACTCTTTGCAGGTTATGAAGAAGCTGGAGCTGGCTGTCCATAGGCCAGTGTTCTGCACAGGACATCTCAAAGAGTTTATCTCTGGTATAGATGACCAGACAGACCAATGCCTTCCACAGGCTTTCTGCTATCTGATACATGCTGTGGAGTGCTTCCTAACTCCATCCTTCCCCACTGTGCAGGCTTGATGCTCCTACTTCCCTCTTCCTGTATGTTACCATGTGGGGTAAGCAATGGATGCTGAGCACTGTTCAGATACAGCTCAATGATCTGCCAGCATATTCCTTCTGTGGGTGTTTGAATTCCCCAAGTGTAACTTCCAGATTTAATTTAGTCCCATTATATCACCAAAACACAATTCTGCAACTGCATTTTACTCTGTCCTGGGATATCTTGTGCTTCCTCACACTATTCCATAAAGACATGCAAGCAGCTGCACAAAGCATCCTGTTTTGTGATGGTTTTATTTTTGGCTGCCTCATAATTAACAGTTAGCTGGTGAGGTAAATAAAGTATTATTCCACATCCCTTGTCTAACACTACAGACTGACTGCTCAGTGCAACCACTTTACTACTTCTTTTTTTTTATTATTATTTAAGATATTGCAATATTCTGAGTAATTTAGAAAATTACTTTATTTTACTTTATTACATGCTACCACTGAGTACTTTTCGGCTCCTCATACCACCTGCTGTTGCCAAGCTGATAAATATGAAACATTGCCTGTTGATAACCTGCAAGGAACATTATTTTCCTCAAGTGGAACAAGCTCTCCAGTTATGACGTATTAGAGGGATCTTTACGCCGAGTGCCACCCATTAACATGCTAATCAGCAGCAAACCCACAAACCCAAAAACTCATCAAAGCTTGGAGGAAATCACTTGCATGTAACTCACCAGTGAGGCTTGCAGACATTTGCTGTAACTTCATGATGTTTTTGATTTTGTCTCCGTGGAGCAGATGACATTTATATGAGAGGTAGCTTCCATGTGCTGACTGGGTGTTTTAAATGCATGCGCAGGAGAAAGAATAATAAGAGACAAAGGTGAATCACCACTCATGAATAAAAACTGGAGTGAGAGGCGAAGTGGGCTGAGAATTAGAGGTTTCTCGTGCAGTAACAGAATGCCAGCCCCATCCTCTTCTACCTTCCTTTCCCTTCCCTCCCCTAAGACAGGCCAAATTGCTGTTAATTAACCTGAACTTTCACCCATGAGCGACACAGACTCCCTCCCACTCGCCCCAAATGATCTGATCACTCCTTAATCAACAAATGCAGTGAATACACTTGAAAACAGCCCATGATCATCTGCTCCACAGAGCATGCCAGCATCATCCCTCTCTGTGGGCCCTTTGGATGCCTTCCCAAATACCCTCCTGCTTCCAAGCTCCATGTCTATCTGAGTTGGCCAAACACCAGGTCACGCCACAGACTCCTGGTCACTTGTAGCTTCATAGCTACTTATTTTCCTTATAATTTCAACTCTTTCACATTTTGCCTTAACCCTGGAGGTGGGGTTGTGCTGCAGGATTAGGATTCATACTTCTTGACAGCTAGAAAAAATCTCTTTAGCAAAACCATTAACAGACTGAAAGATGTAACCACTCTATAAAGCTCAGATGGGACAAAAAATTGAGTTTTGAAACTGCAAACAAGTCACTCTGAGTCAGTTTTCCCACAGCTGAATCTATGCCTTGTCTGTTCTCATGCCCCACAGGTAGTTATGGCACTGGCAATTTGAAGTAACTTGCTGGTTGTTCAGCATGTTGCTTTATTTCCTCTCCTATAACTGAGTTGTGCTCGTTTGACATTTTTATTTGGCACTGTAAAAGGAGCAGGCCTCACTTACTGAAATTTCTGTGGTTGATTCAAAAATATCGATTCAATTTTGCAGTGCACTCATTAAGGGAAACGTGCTTTCATTCCGTTTGTTTGCAGAAATGAGGAGTCATTCATCAGGAACAAGAGGAATGTCTCGCTCTCCCTGCAGGAAGTCACAACTTTGGGCAGGGATGGCTCTGACCTGAGGCTTGGTTTCCACAGAGATTTGCTGGGGGAATTGACACCATAAAATGTTCATGGACCAGCTGCTCAGTCTCCTCTGATTCTGGGGACAAACCCTGGCTCTTGCTTCTGGAATTGACAGAGATTTTGCCTGGATGAGGGCTCAGGAGGCTCAGGATGCTGCCCCATCAACCCCGTGCTCCTCTGCAGTTCATCCACAACCTACCAAATCCTGAACAACCCATTTTCCCACTAAATCTGCAGGTCACACTGTGTGAGACCCAGCTGGCAGGAGCAGGGAAAAATCATGGGCCTTAACACCCTCTTGCCAGCAGCTTCCTTTTGACCAAGGGGAAAGAGAAGCTGTGGTTTCAGAAGATACTCTTCACCTAAAGTATCCTGAAACATCAGCTGCAAAAAAGGTGCTTATATGCACCTCTTTGTACTTACGGTGTTTACACTAATCGATTCCACCACTCTGTGTTGCTGTTGCCATCAAAATGTACTCTGTGTACAAAGCCAGGCACTTCAACAGTTTTTCTAAAGGATGGGGATTGGAAAAAGCATAAGAACACTGGAGAGGACTGAAAAGATGTTTTTAAGTAGCAAGTGTAGAACGTGTAAAATTTAAATTTCAGTATATTGGCCATAGGGATTTCAGAGATGCCTGGATAGATTTTTCCCAGATAAAGACATCTTATACAAATGTGCTCTATACACCCCCACATATTTAACCCAATTACCTCTACCTGTACATCACATTCTTGTGGTCACCAAGAACCAGCAGAATGGCAGAAAGGGAGTGCTAAGGGCCCTAATCCCTCTGAGCACTAGAAACCAGCACCTGTTCCTGAAGATCTGCTCCAGAAATAAATGGTGTTGGAACCCAGACAGATCCTGGTGGTGGTTGTTCAGATCAGGCTTTCTTTTTTTTTTTTTTTTAATTCAATTTCTCAGTGTAGCAGAGATGTCTTTTTTTGAACCAGAAATAGCTTTGTATGGCTAAGAGCTGACTCTCCAAAAACTGTTCCATTGCAGAATTCTCTCATCCTCTGCTTTTAATGCAATATATGGATGGATTTTTACCCCACTATTCAGTATCTGTTAAAATATGGACTCTACTTGTATCTTTTCTTAACTTCCTAAACTTCCAGACAAATGGCTATGAAAAGAATACACAGATCTTCCTCAGACACCTCCTAATTGGCTATTCTTCTGACCTGGTAACTATAATCACTTCTAAATACATTCGAAAAACTTTAAAATTCCTTACCTCAAATTAAGAGACAGCATTTCTGTGAGCTTCTGGCTAACAGAATAGAACTTAAAAGCTTCTCATTTGCGTTCCTAGGGAAGTAGCTGAACCTTTATGCTTTTCCTGCCTCACGTTCTCCACAACTGGAAGGTTGGAACAGTCCTGAGGATCTCTAGCATTTGTCATATTAGGAAAATAATTAAAACAGACAATATTTTCACTCAGTAAAACTGTAACTTCTCTTTGGTCTTTCTTCCTTAATTTAGATATTTAAAAAGATAAGGCCTTTAGGAATTATACTTAAATAAAGTGATTCATTAAGAAGGTCCTTAAATACTTGACTGATTGTGTGGGACCATTGATTAGGTATTTCCTGCTTAGACCCAAAGTCAGATTAAATAACACAAGTGAACAGCCAGTTGTTAATATTGCAACATCTAGAGAATGGTAGGGATGAGAAAGGCAGATCCCTTCGGAGTGAGCTGCCACTTCTGCCAGCAGGGCTCCAAAGACAGATGCAGCCAGCCCCAGAACTGCCAGTGGGAATCAGCCTGATCCCAGGAAATCCATCAGGAGCTGCTGCTGGTGCTGCTCCGCTGGCACCTGTCAGTGCACAGAGACAAACACACTTTCTGTATCCCACAGTATTCCATACTATTACACAATTCTCCCATTTCTAGTTTGACCCTATGATTAGAAAAATTCCTCAACTTTGAAAAACAATAAAAAATGCCACTGTGAGCTTTAATAGCTTCTGTACAGCTCATGGGGGCACAACAGCCCTGAATTTGCTTTACTCTGGTAATTTAAGCAATTTAAGCTTAAAATGTTCCCAGGGCTAAAATTAGGGCTATGCCTAACAAGTACATTAAGCCTTATTATGCCTATTAAGCACAGAGAGTCACCCTTGTTGTGACTGCACTTTGAAAGCTGTTATGGGCAGTGTGCTGAGTCCCTAATCAAACCAGTGTGGGAGGTACTTTTTGGTGACATTTAGAATGCCTCAATTACAAAATAACTAGCTAAAAGGGCAAAGAAATGCGTTTTCCTAACACAAAACAAAAGCGGGCAAAGAACTGGTAGATTCGGTTTTTCTTTCATTTTGGTTTTTATTCTGTTACTTTGGTATCTTAAGATACTCAAAATTAATAAAAAGCCCAATATCTGAGGGGAAAACAGCCTTCTCATTTGATGGATCCAAGGTTTAGAAATTGCCTGAGAGACAAAAGTCAAATATATTTTGGCCTGCAACATTCAAAGTAGAGTGTATTTAGTTACTTTTAAGTATCTTTAAAATTTAAAAGCTAAATAAGTGCTGGCTCAAGTTTGTATGCAGTTAAAATAACTTAAATCCTCTTTTTTTGTCAGCTTCCATAAGCCTTTGGTTCAAAATGAAGCAATATGCTTCCAGAATGTGTGTCTGAGGGCTGAGAACCTCAGAGGAAACCACATGGCAAAAATCACAAATCCTTTTCCCTTCCGCTCCTTGACAACCCAAATCAAGCAACTTACGAGGCCAGAGATCAGGTTTATGTTCTGGAGTTATAAAAATACTTTCTTTGTGCATTCAGTGTGGCTTCAGTTTTCTAGAAGCCCACAGTGGCAAATGCCAGTTTAGGGAGATACTATATGCAAACAGCTATTGAAAGAACACACACCATATTCTCTACCTTTTTTGGAGGCACTGGTGTATGATTTCACACAAGAGTAGCACTTTGGGGTTTTGATGCATAATACCAGACAGCTGCAGTTTAAATTTCAAGCACTATCACACAAAAAGATGTCACTCCCAAAGAGCAGACAAGGATTTGATCTTACAAAGTTGAAGTATAACCAGAGAAAAAACTGACATGGTAGGTAAATACTTTAAGCTTCACCTGCAAATGGAAGTTATAATCTGTCTACTGCCTTAACATCAACAGCATGGTTACATATTTTTGAAATTCTTTTGATCACTCACCGTGAAGAATCCTCAAAAGATAAAAAGAAATCATTATCATTAATGTTCATGTTTTCAGCACTGAAAGCTTGAAAGACTTGAAAACTTAAACATGACAGTTAAGGCTGTGTTGGTTGTTCTAAGGCTTCTGGGGAAATAAAATGTGCAATTAGAGCTCTTTCATTACCTGAAGGAGGTGCAACACTTCACAAATTAGTGCTTCTGCTAAACTGAAATACTACTTGAAAATTTTTACATATGCTTCACAAGAAATATTCCAACATATTTTGATGCAGAATCTGCAAAACTATTGTGGATGTTTATCCCAATTCATTCCAGTGTATACTGTTTCCAGTGAAAACAGTTAAAGTAGAACTTCCCTGCAAAAATTCACTCTTCACTAACTTCACCTTTTGTTGGAAAATTCTCCCATCAAAATAATTTCAAGATTCATGAGAATCTTCCGAGGAAACAAAGATGGGGGAAAATAATGAATTAAGAAAAGTACAACACAAGTGCCAGACTTTATTGAGGTACTGCATTCACATTGGTTTGTGCACTGAACAGTCACACTGGACTAAAGACAATACTGTTCATGACATCAGGACACCACATTAAGATGGCACACAAGGAAAGCTTAAAATAAAGCTTGGTGAACACAGTGTGCCAAATTTTGCTCTACTTGACAACTCTGTTATCTCACTGGAACTGCACAGGGGAAAGACAACTACTTGCATGAAAATGAGACAGCAGTAGCTGGAATGTGCAAATCAAAACATACTATTTCTCAGTACAGAAACCATACATAAACATATCCAGGCACAGCTTCAGACCGGCCTCTGGTTAACACAGTAGCTGTAATAGCCAGGAAACACCTCTGGAATAGTGAGTCAGGTTCTCGTGCCTCACAGTCACGGTCCATCCTTGTGGCTTAGGAATTCTCTTGAAGCCACTTGGCCTTGTCAGCAGCTTGTTCTGGTGGGGGCCTTGTGAAGGATGCAGCTCTGTATCTGCAAAATACCAACCAGAGTTAAGAATTAGGCTGAACAGGGGAAAATTTTTCACCTTTGCTCCTTAGCAGAGTTGATAAGGAGACCCTACAAGAAAATCCACAGCTCAGTCCTTTTCACTGGCATTCCTTCTTTCCAAGTATCTCATTCTATTCCTAACCTTTATCATGCAAAGAATGACACCTCTGAAGGGCATTACTACAGCTATGAAACACTAAATGCCTCCTCTGGGGTGTATGTGGATGGACAGCCCTGCTCCTGCTCCTCTGCTGTGCCAGTGAGGATTTCCCCTGGCCTGGGATAAAGGCTCAAGGACAGGGTGTTTTAGCACAACGGTACTAAATCCAAACGAAAAAGGCTTAGCAGATGAAGACACTCATTCATCTAACATTTCTACGCAGTGCCTCTTGGTAAATAAACCACTAATATCTATATTAAACCACACATTTTATTTCTTTTTAATAATAGACATACTCACAATGTGTGCCTTTAATCCTGAAAAACAGCAGAATATATTCCAAACTACACTTGAGGAATTTCTACACAAATATATTATTCCATTGCCCATTAAAGGAGGATTGATTCTGAGGTGAAGCACAACAGCTGTTGGTGCAGATGGGTTTAGAAGCAAATGCTTCCCTGGATATGCAAAAAAATGGACATACACTGAAGTCTGGCTGGGAGGTTTTAGCTAATTCAGCTATTGGCAGATCTGAAGCATGAAATCTTGGATTCAAGGCAGATGGCAACTAGCAGCAAACAGCATCCTAACCAGCAAAGAACATCACTTCAGTACTGCTTCATTAAGAGCAATGATGCCGATCTGAATCATCAGTGATGCCTTTTGTAGACTGTAGATTTTTTTTTTGCTGCTTAAGGCTCTGAGGATGGTCATACATTCCTGACCAACGTCAATGAAAACAGAAGACACACACTTACAAACAGATTTGTCCCCTCCACAGCATTGCCACCTGGCTGACAGCAGGCTCAGGATGAGTCAAGGGGGCAAACCCCAGCCTGGGGTGTGGTAAATACAGACAAACCAGCCAGTCAGGAGAGGGGTTTCTCCCACTGGACTTCACCTTGGTGAGCCTCACACTGAATCCAAGGGGCAGTTCTGGGCCCCACTATTTCAGGAGGATGTTAAGGTACTCAAAAGAATCCAGTGGAAGGCAACAAAGCTGGGGAAAGGACTGAAAGGATGGCTGGAAGGATGTCCTGTGAGTAGTGACTTGTCTAGTTCAGAGACAAGGAGGTTGAGGGGTGACCCCACTGCTCTCTCCATCTTCCTGAGCAGAGATGTGCAGAGAGTGGTGAGGCCCTGGCACAAGCTGCCGAGAGAAGTTGTGGCTGCCCCATCCCTGGAAGTGTTCCAGGCCAGGTTGGATAGGGCTTTGGGCAAGCTGGTCTAGTGGAAGGTGTCCCTGTCCACAGCAGGGGGTTGGAACTGGATCATCTTTAAGGTCCCTTCCAACCCAAACCATCCTGTGATTCTACGATCTCTTCCCCCTGGTAATCCAGTGACAGGGTGCATGGGAATGGTTCAAGGATGCACCAGGGGAGGTTTGGACTAGACATTAGGAAGCATTACTTTACTGGTCAGTCAACTGTTCTCCTTTTTAACTACAGTACTCTGCTTTTTATTGTATTTCACCTTTTTTTATTTCAGAACACTTCTCTAGGGCACTGAGATAACTCTGAAAGGTAGTTTTGCCCCAGGGTCTTGCAACCCTTCCTAGGGTGGTGCCATTCATAAATTTTATACGTATGCTCTTTAGTCCTTCAGCCAAGCTCTTACTATTCAACTGGGATAGAGCACCAAGACATCCTTCTTCCCTCCAAAAACGTGTTTGAGAATGAGTCACTGAAAACTTCTCTTTGACTGCCTTTTCATAAAGATCTGTAGTCACAGCCACTTGTTCCCATTTATCTGATGGCAAATTACCTTGACAAAGAGAGAAATTAGACTGGTTTGTCGTGATTTGTCTTCATGAAATCTGTGTCAGATTTTTCTTGTGCATAACTCAATTGTTTAATAATGTAATATATTATCAAAGTTAGAAGCAATGCCTCCAGCTGCCTAGTTCCTCTCCTTTTCTTTTTTAAAGCTAAGAGCTGTGTTTGCTCCTTTGCTGGAAAAGAACGCACAAACAAGTTTGGACTGTGTGCTGAACCACCAGTGTAGGAGGTCCTGTTCCTAATTAAAACCCAGTGAATCCGGCAGAGGAATTATGCCTGCTAATTCAAACCTAATTGGCACAGGTAGCTTTCTCACAGCAGTACAAAGTTTGTAGCCACTGATGGAGTCTCTGGCTCAACACTGCAGTGTGAAGTGGCTCCCCATGACAGGTTCAGGCATGGAATCTGCAACCAGCAGAGGTGAAAAGCAGAGGATGAAAAACAATTAGAGACCTGGAATTTCTACCAACACTTAACCATATTATCTGTTGAAGCTCAGAAAAAACCTTGCCTCCCTTTGCTTTTTCACATAAAGTTCCCAGCTCCTCCACTGCAGATCAGGAAGCAAAAAGGTCCACAGCCTAAGGACGCAATTTTCCTGGATTCAGCTCCAAAAGAGGTCTCAAGTATTTTGTGTCCTCATGATAATGCCAGCCTCATTTCGCCAACAAAAAGAGTTGGCTAATTCACCCACAAAAAAAAGCTTTTAAATGTTTTGGTCTTCACGTAATGCATGCATTCAAAACCTGCAGAAGTCCTTTGCAGCAGGCCTTTCCTTCTCTCCCCGTTTCTCTCTCCCTGGAAGCAATAGTGGTTTGCAGGCTGCACTTCAGGGTACCCTATGACGAGAACCATGGTGGAAGGCAGGCAGACAGAAGCACGAGGAAACAAGAGGCTCATGGCATGCAGAAAGCAGTGCCACACTCACAGACCTCAGTTCATCTCAGCACTTGGCGCCTGCCTCAGATATTTTTGGATTTTCTCACTACAGACGGCTTTCTGACTGCAGGATCCATTTTAGTCTTCCCATGGCATTTTTCTCCCACAAGCCATTTCATTTGCAGCAGTAGGAAAAAAAGAAAAATGTGTGGAGGTGGCTGGGAGTTTTGAAATTAGTTTTGTTACGCTGAAGTATTTTTATGAGGACCAGTAGCCCAAACCAACCTGTTATGCTGATGAAGAGCCTGAGAAAGATGCACTGGCACTTGGGATGCACAGGGTGGCTTTTTTTTAAGGGTACGAGAGAAAATACATGAAGCAGGGAACTCTTGACATGTTCACTTTCCTGCTCATCTGAGAATAACTGCTGAGCAAACAGGACCACTTATTTTTCCTGTGACAGACATTGCTGACCTGCAGCTATTCTCACATCCTGCGGCTGCTTAGCCATGAGCTTGCACCCCCTGCAGAAAGTAAAATGCACGTTTCATGCCACCTGAAGTCCTTTGCATTATTCATGAATTCCTCCTAAGTCTGAAGTACAACTCATCTGTACTGGCATACATTTAAAATACTATTTTGCATGGTCCGTGCCACAGGCAGTTTGATCTTTAAACAGGATCTTAGCATAAAAATCAAGTTTCTTGCAAGATAACCCTCTCCAGGTCTCTATCAGACTTGACTCAGCACTCATAGGTAGAATTCCCCAGAAGCAAAGGATGACTAAACTGCCCACCAGACACCTCACTGCTCTCACCCTTTGTCACACCTGAGACTTTCCAGCAGTTCGGCACTAAAGAAATTCTTTTGAATAAGTTACAGTGTCTGCCTCCTTAGTAAGCTCTGGTGCATCCAGGACAGCATCAGGGAAAGGAAAAAGACAGCATAAGGGGAATATAATCTTCTCTGGCACATAACCATGATGGAGTACTCATGTACCAGTAAATCCAGAAGAGATTTGTCTGCGGAAGGACTCTGTCCAAGTCTCTGCAGATACATCCCTGTGCAAGGACAACATCAGGGCAGTGTACAAATAAATCAGACACAGTTGCCAGTGCTTCTCAGAAAAACACAAAAAAAGAATCAAGGCATTTTAGGAAATCCACATGAAAGAGAGTAAAGAATATACGAACAGAACAGAGTAAGATGAAAATGGATGTTCTCACAGTACCTATTTTCTTTACAGCATTGGTAGAATCCACCCAGTGCCTCTGGTTTTTAACATATTGAACTCCCTCTGGTTTCAGTGTCTGTAAAAGAAAAGCATTTTTAGTAGAACTACCAACATTATTCTTCCCTTAGCTGCAAGTAGTAATACATAGATGTGCCCATTGCACTAGAAAAAAACACAGTTCCTAGAATCTTCTATAAGTTTGAGAGGATAGATCAAAACCATCTCACTTTCCATTCCTGAGCCTCCAGGCAGCTGCAATTATTAACTTACTTGTGGTAAAAAGGAATAAACATCAAAGTGAAGAGCAGTTTAAGGTAGCAGCACTGGGGTATAAGTAGGACTTACAGCAGGAAATCAGTGTCTTCTACATGAAATTGCAGAAAAAATTTCCCATATTCAAGAAAGTAAATAAGAAATCTCAAACTTTCAGCCCTTTCCAAACATGATCAATCACTATTGCCTTCCCTGCACCTTCCATCCAGTGAGCCTAAAGCACTGTGTGTGTGTGTGTGTAGGCTCACAATACTTCTCCATATGAAAGAAGTGTTACCCCTGTTTGACAGAAAGATTAAAGTGATGCCAGGTGCAAATACAGCCATTTTTAGTTAGGCATTTCACCAGTTGCCCAGAAAATCTTTAGTTCTGACAACTCCCATCTTCTGAGCCTTTGGTTTTGAAGCTTAGTAGCAGTTGAATATTGTTCTTCAGAGCACAACTTCATAGGTTAAACTAAGTAATAGTTTATTGAAATTCCAGTGCCTAACTGATCCTTGGAGCAGAAGGGCTGGAATCTTTAGGTTCAGTGCAGATAACTCCAGTTTGCCCAACTGCTCAGAATAACCTAAGGAATGGTTCCCTAAATCCAAAAGGGATTTAAAAGGAAAAATATCCTACTCAGTTGTGGAGGAAGGCACCTTACTTTAGAAGCCTACAGCAGCCACAGGTACCTTTGCAGTAAAAAACCTGACCCTTAATGAGCTGCGAAAACCTCACTGCTACATGAAAGGCTGGGAAATTTAAAAGCTAAGGAGTTCAATAAAAAACATTTCCAAATTACATCTTTCCTAGTGATGCACCCATCCACTAAATTTGAATTCTTAGCTCCAAAATAGGAAGTTTCTTCATTTCCTAAAGAAAAAAAAAAAAGAAACAAATTTTTTAAACAGTTGATCCCATTTGGATGATTTTTCTCCACATATAAATCTGAGGCAGATGATTGGCAAAGATAAAAGTAGCCCGAATGGGGAAAATTCAAGGCCAGCTACAAGAAGACCACATAGTTGCAACTCTTGATAAACCTAGAAAGCAAAGTTATCAATGCACACTCCCAAAGCCAAGCAGTGTCTCTGAATTCAGGCAGCAGCCACCTGCTTTCAGAATCAATAGTCAATTCTACTGAACTAAGAAGGGGAATGTGTGAGACTTTGGTGCCTTTTCATTAAAATAGCTGAATATCTCAAATATTTGAATCATGCCCCATGAGGAATCTTTAATTAAGGAGAGACACAGGGACAGGAAGGTCATCTGGCTATTTTTCAAGCTGAGTTTTTCCTTATTATGAAATGAAACCATGAACTTTTGCATACTATGATGTCACTGCTTTGCCAGAACAAGGAATTAATAACTTCTATTAAAGCACATTTTCCCCAGCACTTCTGATTAATTTACAAGGCCACAGTTCTCTTCACACTCCAACCCAAAGGTCCCTGGTGTCTGAGTCCAAATGCATTCCAGAGATCTTCCTGTGCTAAGTTTTAAGGGAAGATGTTGGTTACCATCATAACATACAATTTGCTATTCTTGCTTTGCAGTGGTATAGAACACCTCACCTCGGAGGTCTTCCCAGAGCTGGAAGGAATACAGGGGCAACTCAGAAAATGTTTTTAAAAGCTGTTTGGGTCACCAAGGTGGAGAGTCTATCTACCTTTTCCACGTCTGATGGCAAAGCCCATTCGAAGGGGCCAGCAGAGCTGATCACGCCTCTCCCATCAGCTGCCTGTCCAAGGGAAGGGTATGTGCATCTTTTCCCAGAGCTGAGCAGATGTGCCTCTACATTTCTCCTTTTCTGTTTACCTCCTTTCCTGACAATTATGAGAGTTCCTCATTCTTCCTCATCTCCAGCACTGGGGGGATGTTCCAGTGTAATTCAACCAGCCTTAACAAAACACTTGCAATCTTGTGACTCCCTAGCTCCCTCCATGTTGAAGGGGATAAACCTTTTGAACAAAGACAAGCTTTTGGTTAGAAGAAAAACAAAGCATATGGCCAAATTCCCTTTCACCTCGGGTAAATCCATAGTGTTTGCATACTCAGGGCTTGGATTTCTTTGGGGACTTTTTCTTTACCACTGTTTTAGTTCTCCAGCCTTCAAATGGAGAAACAGAAACATCTAAAAGTGTTCAATGAAAAATCCTGTCTCTCAGAAAGAGCTTAAAGAGCAACTTGTATGATTAGAAAGCAAGTTCTCTATGCCAAGAGAAAGTGTACTCCAATGATTTGAGTAGTCTGGGCCTCAAAAAGCATGGCTCAATTCCTGTGTCAGGCCAGTCTTGGAGTCAGTTTTTAGAGGTATTGTAAGCAAAAGGACAAAGGTCGTCTGGTTAGGGATGTCCTTTCAAAATTCCACTGGACATTAATGTCCAAACTGACACACAAAGCACTAAAAATATGACACTTCCCTGCAGTTCTGTCTCCTGTGGGATGGGGCCAATAGCACCTCCCTGCTGCAGAAAGGCAGCTTTGAGGATAGGGGGGAAAAAACCATGTCAAAGGAGAAGCCCTTTGACACATGGGCAAGGCAGAACATCAACTCTCAAGCCAAAGCCTGCGTGAGCCTCGCATGTGAGGCAGAGTGCAAACAACAAAAAAGCAATGTGTAAAGAGCTGAGGCTTTGCCTGTGGAAGGAGAGGATTTCAGTGAAAGAGTAATAAAGCACATTGCTGCTTTTTATTGAGAAATACTAGATCTGATAAGACACTGGGCTGTAAATTCCTTGAAATGCAGAATCATCTCATTTGCCTGTACATACTGTAGGGATCCACTCTACACTATGACACTACAAGCAGAAATGTGCAGCTCCAGTAACATTTAAGTAGTTTTTCCTTGTCTATACCAGTGACTGAGCTAATTTTTCCTGAAATTCAGTGTTCAGATTAAAATGTTAATTTTTGCTAGGGCTAAAACATCCTTAGTTGACTCAGGAACGCAATCTGTAATATCTGTGCTGAATCTATTGAAGACCATTTGTTGAAGGCTAAACAGAGGCAAATTCCAGTAGATTTGCCTTTTGCAGAATCATTAACTTTAATAAAGTCTTTGCATTCAGTTCATTTTTAGATTTATGATCAATCTTGAAATTATTGCTGTAAAAATCCAGCTATTTCACTTCTTTATTTAGGAGATCTTGGATGAGCCCACAGAACAATGACCACCTTCAACTATTAGATGAGGTAGGAAAGGCATAAAATAATCAATTGTATGTTTAATGAAATACAAAACTCCAACAGAGCTGATGCATTATGTGTGAAATTGAACACAATAAATACTGCTTTCAAAAATGAATGCTCCAGGGATACAGATGCTGTGCAATACCTAATGTGTGACACTGCCTTCCCCTAAAGGTAAGGTTATGCTAGTTCAGAAGAATGGGGTTGAACTGAGTTCACAGGTAAAACTCAGGGTCCCCAGGCCTGCAGTTTTCTGAAGCTCCTAAAAACTGGTTCAATATTTTAATTTGGCCTTATTGCCTATGTATGATCATGCTCAAATGTCAGGAGAACTGAAAGAGGAGGAGAGAGGCTGTTTTCACTGTTTCCCAGGCCTGAAAGCAGCTAACCAGTCATCTCATCAGACACTGAGACCTTGCATGGCTCCCATGAAAAAGAAACCCAAGGATGATGAAGACAAGCACTCAGGCTTGTCAATTAAATCTTCCAGCATTTCCAGAGGTCTCTCAAGCTTGGCAAACCAACTGGCTTTCAATTTCCAGCAGCCCACCTCATGAACAGCTAAAGCTATCAGAGTTTAGATGTGAAATAATTGTCATTTAGAGCAGCCAAAGAAGCAGAATAATAAAAGTGAAAAACACGGGATGAGAGCAAATTCAAACCCGTGTTTAAAAACAGAGCAATGCAGTCTGAACAAAGCTCCAAACCACACGGGAGATGGCTGGGAGAAGGCAAAGATCTCCCAGCTTCCTGGACTCATAACATTTGGAATTGCGAGATGGGGCGCCTGCATGAATGCTGGGTCATCAGTGGGGCAGCTTGGGATGCTGTTCACCTCATGATAGGAAGAGAGGAACCATCCCTAACGCCGAGCAGGATGTGGGTCTGCAGCAAGGTTCCAGTCTGTACAAAGAGATGGAATCACTTGGCAGCAGCAGTGCAACAGCACCTGCCTCCTTCCCAGCCTTCCATGTGCCAAACATGCCTGGCACAAAAATACAAGGCATGAGGAAAACAGCACTGCTATCCTGGCGATGGAGTAAGAGCTGATGCCATAGCAGGAAAACCCAAGGGAAGAAGTTGAACAGCAACATGTTCAAAAGCCACTTTATAATTAGAACACAAGCATCTTCTGGAAGAGTACCAGAGCATTCTGTTCATCCCACCCAAGAGTTTATTTAGGCTGTTCTAGGTAGCAGATCTTATTTCCACTCTCTCTGCAGGACAAGTGTGAAGTTTTCAATTTGCAGATTAGTAGCAGCTTGCTGAATGTGTGACTTTCAGCAGCTTGCTCAGCTTATATAGCTCCAAAGGGGAGCTCTGCAGTTCCTGATGTCCCCAAGAACCACTTTTAGACCAAAGCTTGTATTCTCTGGAGAACAAAATAAGACATAGAAAGCTTGGTATGAAATGGACTGTGTTAACTAGACCCTCAGGAGGGAGCTTACTGCTGTATAATAGGCTATGATTATAGCAACTCCTTGGTCATTTACTGCCATGCAGGTAGAGAAGCATTTTAAAATAACAAAAAAAATCGGAGGTGAGGGGAATTTTTCCAAGAATTATTCACCTTTTTCAACTTGTTCAACTTCCAATGCCTAACTAAGTACAACAATCCCTTTACTTCCTACAACTTGACTGGTTGAACTGCTGAAGCCACATTTAAATATTTAGGAAATCCAAGACAAAGGGCGAAACATCACACCCCTTCTTGCAGATTTCACAAATGCAGTGAACTGGAGCAGCAGCAGCAGGTCTTCCCATGCCAGTGGGTCAGTGCTGACTCCATGCACTGTTCCTGCAGGCATGTGCCAACATAGTTTGGGCACAAAGGTATGGACTACTGGTACTGAAATAAAGAGTCTTAGACCTCAAAGACTGGATCCTATGTCAGGAATAAAGAAAAAAAAAAGAATTATCTCTCTCCCGTACACTTAAAATCTCTTCTGAGATTCTTATTTGTAGAATGAAATCACTGCTATATGTTTACATGCTCTTGACAGGAAATCTAAAGCAACTAATTCCATAAGCCTCTTCTTGATAAAGGGCCTTATTTGTTGCACTCTTACTCAGTATTGCCAAGTTTTATACTTTTCCTACCACTCAATAAATGTACTGAGCTTATGTTAAATGTTTTGAGTTTGGTCCAGATCTCACACAGAAGGTAAAACAGCAGGATGGCTTGATTACATCTTGAGGTGCCCATCAGAAAGAAAATACACACTGTTGGATGCCTCTGTATCGTTTAAAGGCAGAGTAAGACTTTTCCCCTGCAGGTGATAAAGTGCATCAAAAGCAACAGGTCTTACCTGCCATCTGTAAGCTTAAACCAGTATCCAGTTTGCTTCGTGGCTTGGTGCTGATAAACAAATAACAGAGAACACACACAGTGATGATAAAAGCAAAGAGGACCACTGCTGCTATTGACAGACCCACGAGTGCTCCAACACTAGGAGAGAAAAACAAAGAAATTAAGTGTACTAACGTCCTGGGATACCCATTAAAACAATGGTCAAGAAGACATCTGGAGTTTCTGGAGTTTACTTGTACTCAGTCCTGAGAGTGACTGTGTATTTTGCTGTAGACAAAGGTTTAGAGCTCAATACTTAAATTGCATAAACTGCAGTTATTTCACTGCCCTCAGAAGGGTCAATGTCATTACACAGGAGCTGAACATCCGGCCCTCAGTGACATTTCATGTTTCCTGTGCATGCTGCTCCCAAGTATCATTGAAAGTGTGTTTCTGAATATCAATAGTAATGTCATGCAGTAACTGACATCAGAGATCAAAAAGTTCTTCAGTGCAGGTCATATTCCTAGAAAAGCAAAATATCACATGTACACACAGGGTGGGATTCTAGGGCTCCAGGCAGCTCAAATCATGTAACTGTTCAAGCTGTCTTTTCAGTCTGAAATGCCATTTTTATACTACAAAAACCATGCAAGCCATGTTATTCAATTCTGTCAGCAGCTCTGTAGAGCAAAGTACTGTGATCACTAGTGTGCCTTTGTGTTAATGCAATAAGTCTTCAGTCAAGACCAGTGAAATTCTCCCATGACCTTTGTCATGGTAAAAGGAAAACTAAAGCTCAAATAGTTTCCACACAATATCAAAGGCATCAAAGAAGTGGGAACTTAATTATTCAGGAGGCCAAAGATACAGTAGTATATGTAGATTTTATGAAGATACTATTCCTGCAGGATCAAAGTTACTTTATACAATCTTCCCTAGGCACACAGTGTACATATATGCAGAAATCTCTCCTTATTTCCAACTCTCCTTTTCAAGTCTTTCCCTAAGATAAAATTCTCATGGTGAAGTAAAGGATCCAACACAATACAGTCTAGCTATCATTTCCTATTCTCTCCTGGGCCATTTGATGCCTTCACTGTTCCAGTCCTCTGTTCTACAGTCCATGCCAAAGTCCCTGACTTCTGGTGAAATTAAAAAGCAGCCTTTTGGTCACAGATGAATGTCTGAGGATTGAGAATCCTTCTATTACTGCTCTGCTATATTTACAATTTGGACAGATGTCAAAAGGATGGAATAGAAATGAATGTCTTGAGTTCTACCAGTTCCATCCTCTAGTCATAAAAATGCCTTTATATATCACTGCTATCAGTGAGAAGTCAACTCTACTGTGGCCTTGCAGGGAGATGAGAAGAATTGTGCTCTGGGATGTTTTTATGAATTTTATATTCAGGTTACTGCAAAGCTTCTCTACAAATTTCCACAGCACCAGCAGACAGATTTGTCCACAGGAAAAACTCTTAAAACCAGCAGGATGAGAACAGCAGATATCAGTATGACTTTAATGTGTGGTTTTCATTAGTTATTGGTCAGATTCATTAATGAAGTTTGTGCTACATTTAGCTCCGCTTTAGCATAACTAAAATAACTTGTTATCAGCAAAAAGACTGGCTCTGGAAAGAGCAGCTTTACCTTTCTGAAAACCTTTCATGGTGTTTATCATCTGCATGAACTAGGGTGTCCTTATGTATTTGTGCATATATGCACATATTAGCAATTTTTTCCTTATTGTTTTTTGGCTCCAACAAAACTTGCAGGCAAGCCATATTCTGCTTAACATGGAATCTGAATATGAACCTACAGTCAGAGATCTCACCTGGGTTCTGGCCTCATTTCTGCATTTTCACTTGGAACACCTTGACCCAAATAGACAAAACATAAGAAATACACAACACTACAGGAGGCTGAGTAGCCATCACACCCAGTAATACAAACAGGGCGCCTCACAAACACGTATTTGTGCTTTTATGTTATGACAGTAAAAGCTCTATTGTAAGATTCCATTTAAATTACAGTCTGCAGTGCAGGACTAAGGAGGCTGCTCACCATTATCCAAACACTGAGCAGTCAGCTGTCCTAAAGCTGAATAGATCAAGTAAATTTTAGTGATTATACGTTCTTCTCTTCAGGCATCTGTTACCTCTCAGTAGCTCACCTCCATGCAGTTGTAGAAGATGACATTAACAACACAGTTGTGTACTGTAGAGCACAATGCATCTCCAGTATCATCTGGTGTAAGATGTTCTGGGAGTTACAAATGGCAAAGGTAAGAAAAACAGCTCGAACTCTCCAGGTCAAAGACTTATCATAGAATACGTGCCACCAAAAATGTTTGTCATGCTCCAGTAGCAACAAGAAAAGATCTCAAACAAAACATGGAGATCAGCATCACAAAACCAGACACTCTAGATTCCACTTCCTACATGAATCAGAAATCAGGGTTCAATGTGTACTTACTCTTTTTAAATGCAATGTTTCAATACCAGATTGTTCTCAAAGTGCTGAAGCCATCAACCCACTTAGAAGGCATGATCAAGTCCTTTAAGATCAATTTTGGGTTAAAGTTTGGGAATGGGACGTTGATTTTTAATTTATTTAATTCAAAAGAATTTGATGTCTTCCACAGCTCTGGTTTCTCAACCAGAATCTTTTCTTTCTATTTTAATAGCTAAAGGTCTTATCAGAAACAAAATTTAGCTCTTGCTAAAAACATCTGGCCACCTTCCAGTCTTTAACTGAAACACCAGCTGTCCGAAGCACGCTCAGCAGTCCACATGGTAACAGGTCTCAGGGTGTGTTTTCAACATCAGTGTCCTGACAGCAGAGATACTAAAGGAGCAAACTAAAAAGTCCCTCTTGCCCACAGCTGTGGCCTCATTAGCAAGCAGAAACCCCTGCCTTAGCAATCCACCCAACCCCAAAGCAATGATCTAGCACAAAAACGGCATTGCAGGCCTGGGGGTAACCCTCGCAGCATTGCTCAATGCTTTGGCCATGAGCAATGTTAAGTTTGGTAGAAGATCCAAACAACTCTCCCAAGTTACGTTCCACGTACAGTAAAGACACAGCCGCACCACACAGTTCACTGACTGTCCTCCAGCTGTTACACCAAGTGCCACGTGCAGGTCTGCAACACAGCCTCAGGCTTTCCTCAGAGCAGCTCCACTCTGCCAGCAGCCTCCCCAGGGCTCCCCAGGCTGCCACTCAGTGGGCATCGACATCTCTGTCAGTGAATGCTCAGCACGACACACCTACAATTACTTTTAATCAATAAAGTTAGTCCGTCCACACCAACAACAGCTAGGGAAAACTTAAATATTGGCTAAGCAGATGCAGTATTGCCCACTGATACACTAAAAGGAAGCTCATGAGTCATCTGGATCCCAGTGAATCAAATGTTCCCAATGCCATTGTTGCAGTGACGTGTGATCTGTAGTATTTGCAAAGCAAACAGATAAATACCCTCAAGAGACTGGAAGAATGGGCATAGACGAACAAAAGACTTGCTATTTTGAAAGCCAAAACAGACTCCTGGAGATCTGTACAGCCAAGAAAGGCTTGGCCTCAGCATTAAGTCACTGTGGCTCTATGCATATTAATTGTTTTGAATAACAACTATATGTGGCCTGACATAATTTTAATCAAATATGTATTATTACATGAAAATTAATAGATACAGCTTTGGAATGGACATTATAATTCTAGTTGATATCAAAAGATGCCATTAGATTTGCAAAATAAAACTTAACTGAAGAGTGACAAAAACTATTCTAAAAATGCTTTAAAAAGGCTGACTGAACTTAACTGCAGCAGATCAGTACAAATAGCACATGTTCAGCATTTCTCCCCTTCCACTCAGCTTGGGAGGTACAGCAGATGTGATGATTGCACGTGCATGCACAGCACACGGCTCTGGAGGCTGAGTTACTAAGTGTTTTGCTCACTAGAATTGTACAGCACCTGTGTTTTGTCATTTCAAATGCTGCATAACCTTCTGATCAAATCTGCATACCCCTGCCTTTTCCTAATGTTGCCTTCCCTGTTCCATGGGCTCCTGACTGCTGTAAGAGTGCAAAAAATCACCCTTCACTCTTCTTTGCTGGGGTCAGCTTTTCTAGAAATAAGTTCTAACAAAGACTAAAAAGAAGATGCTATACTATCTGATTAAGTGACTATTGCTTTAGGTTGCCAAGGCTGCTGGCTTCTCCATGATCTGCTTCCATCAGAGCTGGCTACAAGATGCTCTGGCAATGTCTCTCCCACAGCAGGAAAAACCCAAGAGGAATATGCAATAGCTTTCTGAAATTCTCCCTGGTGTGTCACCAAACTGAAACAACACCACCAGCCACTTGTGGTGCATTCAGTGACTGCTTTTAAATTCATGGGGGGAGTCAGGCAGACTTAGGGAAAGAAACCTAAAGCTCTGGAGTAAAGCAAAACCTGAAAAAACTCCCCCATCACAGTTTCCAATTCCACTCCCTTCCTCAGTACATTCCATCTCCAGACTTACCTTATCTGGTTTGGCTAACTCTTATATAGTTTTAAGGGTTTCAAGTCTTAAAAGTGTGTCCTCAAAGGCTGAATGAAGCATTTTAAGCATTATTTTAACATATGGTTGTTATATACTGACATAAGTAACAGTCTGTGACAAAGACAAGCAAGGCAGTAATTGCCAAAACATTCTGAGAGGCCAGAAAATGTCATTGCTATGTTTTCCTCAAACTTCTAATCGAACTAGCATGTGCAAATGTATACAGTTTTCAAAGTGCTGTAATATTGTAACATTTCCAGAGTGCTAGTAACTAAAAATTATTTGACTTGCTACTGAAAACTCTTATGAAAACAGAAATTTCAATTCTCACCACTCCGTAACTTTGCTTTGAGAGGTAAACTGCATTTATTCACCTACTTTATGCAATGGATATAGGCAGCTATGGCAGAATTTAAACACAACCAAAACCCCACCAATGGCAATTTCCTTGAGTCCTTTTAGCAGTTTGGGGCCACTGCAGAAAGAAGAAAAAAAATATCCTTACGTTTCAAAGTTTGGGCCCAAATTTCTGACCTAAGTAGAGGTTAAGAAGTCACTTCTCAGACCCTAGAAAATATTTGTACAGGAAGATCCTTCAGAGAGGTGCTTCGTTAAGGTCTCTTGCAGCATTCAGTTCCTGGAGGTACTTCTGGAAAAGATCAAGCTTTAACAGTCTTCACCACAGCGTATCATCCTGATGCAAGAGCACTTAATCTTTCAGTAGTTCTGCCATCCTTAGAAGGCTTACTGTGATCAACACAGTCAAAGGCTGTGCAAAAATACCACATAACATTAAAACAGTATGTGGTAAGTGTGAAAAAGGACACTTGGGAGATGTCTCCTCACATCAGAGAAGCTGAGTGATTCTGTGTCAATCACAGTGGTGGATGGATGGGTGTCTGGGAGATCCCCACATTCTACAACTCTTTGTACCAAAGTAGATTTTAAATAATCATACATTAAAATATTAGACAAGATAAATGAGTATGCCCACAATATTGGGTAGCATTAATTCATGAGTCCTGAAGGAATTCACATGTGAAACTGCAAAACTGGTAGCCAAGATGTGCACCCCATCATCACAAAAGGCCACTCTAACAGAGGTCTGGTAGCCTGAAAGTGTAACTGCAACCTAAAACAGGGCTCTAGAGGAGAACCCAGAACTACAGACTAGTAAACCTGAATTCCACCCTTGGCATGACGGAAAGGTGGGTAAGAAAAAAAAATTAATATCACCAAGCCAAGAGGTAAACATAATGTCAGGGTGCTGAGTGCTGGATCTAAGCCTGGCTATTATTCCCAGACCATGATTTCCCCACTCACCTTACCTGAATATGAGGGACAGGTCAGGTCCTGTGATGGTAAAGCCACTACTTCCATCCCCCTTGTTAGCAGCTCTGCCCACAGGAAGCTGCTGGCACTTGCAGCTTTCTGACATAAAATCTTTAATGAAAGAGTCAGCATTTCTACGAGGGGAAAACATTGCCTTGTTAACCTGCTGGAGTCTATGAGATGTCAATAGGCAGCTGGACAGAGGAACCCAGCAGAGTCTCAAAAAGCTTTTTGACAAAGCCCCATGCTGAAGGTGGGGCTAAAAAGACTGAATTGACACAGGATTAGGGAAAGGTTTTGTTATAGATCTAAGGCTGCTTAGAAGAATAAGGCTAAGTGGTCTTTTTTCAGTATAAAGAAAAGTCACTGAGATTGATTTTTATCTTCATCTATGACCTGGTGAAGAATGAAGTCTGAGTTTCCAACAATCCTAAGTCCCTACAAGCAACCAAATGCTATGAGGGCAAGGAATGCTGGAAGACTTGAGGAAAACTGAGTGAGCAGGCAAAAGTGATGTAGATGACTCTCAGTGTACATAATGTAATGTATAAACAAGAAAACCAAGCCTACATGGCAATGAACTCAGAACTAGCAGTTCTGAGAAAAGTTTTAGAGTCATCAGTGATAGTTCACTGATATCACAGAGTCATTGCAAACCAGCAGCCAAAGACATCTACAAAGTTGGCCACCAAGAGGAAGAATTTTGAGAGCAAGGCTTGAGACAGCATTTTGACACTCTGTAGAACCTTGCTATACTCACATCTTGAACATGCAGATTATGCACCTCAAAGATCAGCACTGTGGAGTGAAAAACAGCATGGATGAGATGCAACTAAAACACCCAGTGGGACATAACACCAGGCTCAATGATAATCCAAAAGGATTAAGGCTGTTCAGCTCAGAACAGGTGAAAGCTGAGAACTGGTGCACCAAAGTCTTACAGGATTTCTAACGTTGTGCATAAACTGAACATGCAGTTGCTGTTCGCCAAATCTCACAATACCAACAGCAGAGAGCACTCCAGAAAACTAGTGGGGAACAGCAAAAAACACATAAAAGGTTCTATCTAACAGCATCTATCTATCGAACAGCAGGCTGCCACCGGGGCTGCAGAAGCAGACGGCACAAGCAAGCCCAGAAAGTGATTTGCCAAAAACCAGGGCTAACAAGCCTGCGAGAACCACAGCGAGGGCACCGTGCAGGGAGGTGTGCTGCCTTACCCACAGTGCCGGCGGGCGCCGGGCTGTGAGCCCAGGGACATCCAGCCACAGCCGGGCGGACCCTCGCCCTCACCCGGGACAGCACCGGGCTGACCACCTTCCACCTTCACTGTGGAAAGTTAAGTAGTGCTCGACCTTGTAACACACGGGGAAAGTAGCTAAAGTCGCTGCGAACTTCATGCGCGCAGCACCGTGCGCCCACACAGCCGCTCCCCTCACACCCGCACGGTGCTCTGTCCAGGGGCACCCAGCGCTTCCCCTGCGAAGGCCACGAGTTGTTTCCTTCAGAAACCACTCGAAAGTGTCTCCGGGCTCAAGATGCCGCTCTCCCGCTGCTCTCGGCGGGACAAAGGCAGCCCCAAAGCGCCCCGCTACAAGCACCTCGCCCGAGAGCCTCCCCGGCGGGGCAGGCACCGCCGCTCGCCTACCTGAGCCACCACATGTAGCTGTGCTCGTAGGGGAAGAAGCTGTGCGGGTCATCGCAGCAGTACTTGACGTCCTGGAAGCCGCAGCAGAAGACGGCGCGGGCGTCTCCGCCCGCCCGCGGGCAGCTGAACCCGCTCACCAGCACCTTGTCGGCGTTGAGGTAGGGGCTGCACTCCGAGCTCATGCTGCCACAGCCCGCCGAGAGGGGCCGTGCCGGGCGGGGCCGGGGGGCTGTGCTGGCCGAGGGACCCACACACAGCCCGGGGTGTGCGCAGGGAGGGACCTGCGGTGCTCACACACAGCCCGGGGTGTGCGCAGGGAGGGACCCGCGGTGCTCACACACAGCCCGGGGTGTGCGCAGGGAGGGACCTGCCCGAGCCCTCACGGGAGGGGAGAGGAAGGTTTGGGAAGGGAGGGTTTGGGAAGGTTTGGGAGGGGAAGGTTTGGGAAGGGAAGGGCTGTGTGCGGCCGGCCCGCCCCGCTTCTCCCCTCAGA
This sequence comes from Sclerurus mexicanus, assembly GCA_013396755.1. Taxonomy (NCBI): domain Eukaryota; kingdom Metazoa; phylum Chordata; class Aves; order Passeriformes; family Furnariidae; genus Sclerurus; species Sclerurus mexicanus. The sequence goes on from VWZF01006639.1 coordinate 2,362,573, forward strand.
GCCCCCCGGGCTCGATTTGCCTCAGCAGAGCGTCGAGCAGAAGTTTTCAAGGGTCCGCCCTCACCCGGGTCTCCGGACAGGCAAACCCATGGACAGGAGTCACAACTCGAGACCCCCCTCCCACGGGGGAAAAGCCCCGCATAAAATTTAGTGTTTCTGAGAGGTCAGCCTCCCGCTGCTTTCAGAGGGCATTTCAGGCCACTTTCCTTAAAGAATTGGGGCCCAAGCAGTCATTCTGTTACCTGTAGGAAAGGGCCTCTCCTGAGGGAAGAGCAGGCAGGTCTCAGCTCAAGGTGGCACACCTGCCTGTCGTGCTCCTCTGTATGTAATCTGGCTGATGGAAAGAAGGATAAATAAAAAGCCTCTGGGAGAGGAATGGGACACTACCCCGTCCAAGGACCTGGTGCTCAGTCAGTCTCCGCTCTCTGGATCCAGGAGAGCCTGGATCAAGCTTTACCACACAAGTGATCTACTCAAGGAAAGGTTCAGGTTGTAGAGGGAAAGTCATGCGTTGTCAGCAGAGCTTGACTTGAATTAACAAGACCACACGGAGTCAGCTAACACCACACAGTTTGATTTCAGGTCTTGCCTTGAGATGAACTCCAGGCAGGGGGGAGCGCTGTGACCTCCACTGCCAGACAACAGCTAGAGCCAGGAGTGCTGGCAGCTTGGGTGGTGAAGTCCTGCAGGATCTGAACACGGACAGGCTGGTGGCAGGCAAGGTAAGCTACTGAGTCCATCCAGGAGGCAGGGCAGGAGGCAATGTACCCACAGCATAGGTCTAAAGTTCATTCAGGAGGACCAACACGCAATCCAGGACAGCAGGAGACCTGACTGAGCAAAGGCATAGCTTAGGGAAGGTCAGGCTGCCCTAGCAGAGCTTAAATGTGACTCCTGGACCAATGGGCAGAGGATGTGGATGTGGTGAGGACCCAGATGATGCTGGTCAAGGACTGTTAGTGGCTACTTAGAGCCCTGACACTGAGCCCTTCCACTACTACGTACAGTCCCCCTCTATTAGACTGTACTTGCTAAAAAGTACAAATGTTCTTCAGTTGCTTGGCTGGTTCTATTTTGTGAAATCAGCCCTGACTTAGCATCAGTTGAAATGAATTCAGAAATTCAGTCAGAGTATTTCTGCTGAATTACAGATTTGCCTTGCTAGTACTTAGATGTATACATGAAGAGTCAGGGATGTTTCAAATTATTGAACTGTGAAGCTTGAGCAATTTGAGAATTTGACTTTAGCTACCTCATAAAACAGGCTCAGCACTTAATGATGCACTGGACAAAGTGAGAGGATGAATGACAGTGATGTGGCTGGTGCAAAGACTCTGGAAAAGGGGAGACCAGGGGGAATCAATGAGTATTGAACATCAACAGAGAAAAAGGCTAAATAACTATGAGATTTTGTCAGAGTTGTAACTTCATCACTTGTGTTGTTCAGATGAAATCAGATCAATTATTTTTATGATAGAATTGAGGATTGACTTATTTGAAATATGTACAGGAAAATGATCTACCAAAGACCAGAAGGCAGCCCTTTAACCACAGTTATGTCAATACTGTCAGTACATGTTAGGATTTAATTGTGTCTCTTGTGTTACTTGAGGCTTTTTTCAGAGACCAGTCTCCTGGTCATTTGATTCCCAGTGACATGGGGACTGTTTTTCTGTGATTGAGGGGAGTCTCTAAGGAGGGAAGGATGGGTGAATGTCAGCTCAAAATCCATCAGTTGGCTCTGGCCAGATAGTGTGTGGTTGAAACTAAGCAGTACAGTGATAAATGTCATTGTTTTGGAAACTGATTCAAGACTTCATGAGGTTGCCAATACTGTGTTCAAAACAGAGACCAAAGTCCTACAACTTCCCAGGATGGAGAAACACCTAATTCCAGCCTAATAGATATTATTAGAAATATTAATATTTCTTTTGAAATGTCTTCATGTACCTTATTCAGTTGCTAATAACTATTTTCTTCCAAAACCTGAATTTCTATATTTGTTTTTCTCTGTGATTCTCTTTATACCTCTGTGGGTTTTTTCCTCATGTTATCCTTGATTTGTTTCCACCGAGGTTCTGTTCATACCAGAATTTAACAACCATGCCAGAGAGAATTGAATCCAGGAGTCATTCAATTTGTCTTTTCAAGTGAGTATTCCCAAATCAAGTGTTCAAGAGATGTTTAGGAATATAGAACATTCTTGGTTATTTTTGTATTTCACATTGTTATTTTACTTTTGGAGATTTTTCTCCTGTTATTCAGAACTCAAATAACTATTTGCCTCACAGAATTATTACTGCAGTGATTTGGAACAAATAAAATTACCTATCACAGTTTTATGCTCAGTCTTACACAAACTTCCACTCATACTCAATAAGGCAGATCTGAGCCAGTGTTGGAATAAGGGTGTATTCTTTCTCCCAACTTAATGAAATTTTGTTTCAAAGAAAGCTGAAGTGTTCTGAAGTAGCAAAATATATATATATATGTTTCTTTTTTACTCAATCAGTATACTCATATCATGCAATCAGTTGTACTTGCTGTGATTATTGGGTGACAATAATTAGGGTGCTCTGTTGTTCCAACTATTTGGAAAGATTTATATGGAACATTAGAAATTGACTGAGAGTTATCTATCTCAGTGACTGAGTTAACCATGTGATTGCTGGAGGATTGAAATCAAAAAACATTCTCTTTTGATGACATTCAGAAACAGGATTTGAAGCGGGAGTGGGAAGATTTTCACTGACCACTGGATGATGTGCATCATCTTTTATGTCAGAAGAAAACCATATCAAGCTCTTTTTTCATTCCAATTGCAAAACACAGACCTCTTCTAGTAAGAGCCAGTGGTCTGGACCTCATAAAATATGCTGTCCTTGCTCTCTCTTCACTGTTACCAATATCAATTTAAGTTACTACACAGATGCCTACAGCAGTTCTCTCTGCTGAGTGAGGAGTGTGTTTCAACCTGACAAGTGAGATCATCTGACTTTCAGAAAAACACAGACCAAAGACCTTTGCAGGATAAGTGTCAGTAACAGACCAATTATGTAGGTAATTCAGCAGCAGCTTTCAGAACTATATTCAAAACAAGATACTTCTATTCCCTGAGTGCTGAATTATCGTCCTTGTGAATATGAGTCTCTTCTGCAGTGAAGCTCTAGCTCTAAGTCTGATAAAATGTGCCAGATTTATCAGATGCTTGCAACCCAGACTTTTCTGCAAATCTTCAGCTGGTTTAGTGGCACTCATATTGACTTCCAGGAGATTGTTTTGACTGTACTTAAAGCCCGTTTCCAAAACACTTGGTGCCATGGAAATGCCTCTTTGGCTTTCTTTTTCTTACAACTGTTTTCAAGCCTTAAACTTAAATGTATGTATGTTGCCTATACAATAAGTAGAACAGCAGCATTTTCTGTAATCATTCAAAATAATTGTAATCTTCATCTAAACTACAATTAATGTGAAGAGTATACAGCCTCTTATTTACTTATCCCAACTCCACAATACACTGGCCAGCAGAACTGGGCTGGTTTAGTTTTCCAGCAAATTACAAGAGTTCCTCTGGCTGACACAGCTTAGAGCAAAGGGGACTTGAGGGAGAAGCTAAACTTTCTGATTTAGTCATTCCATTTCAAGACAGCTCAAAGTGAGCTGTGCCTCTGTGCTGACCGCTGAGAAAAGCTGACAACAAGCATTCACATTAACAGCTGAGGGACACAATTCTACCAGCCAGCCTTCTAATAAACAGAAAATGAATTATGAACTACCACTAGAGCTGTGAGCTCAGCATCAATCCTCAGACCTACATGGCAAGTTTTTCCTTAAGAGCATAATCTAATTATTAATAGGCAAAGAGCTGCATAAATTACTTTCAAAAGTAATCTGGTGGCAAATTATGCAATTAAACAAAATTGTCACGCCAAGATGGTATAACTAGCTCTGATTAGAAGTAAAAGCTTAAACTGACATCAGGGTTAGTGTAGACAACATGTTTTGTCACACATGAGTAGCAGGCAATTTGGAAAGGCAGATGACAGCATGAGGTTTGGAACAGAAAGGGGAGCAGAAGTTTTGAGTGGTGCATACTTGGAGTACAGAGAGATGCTGTCACTCAGAGGACTAAAAAAGGAGGACTGATGCGAGGAGCATTATAAAGAGGAGTGTCTGCTCTGGTATTCTTGTGCATTAGTGCAGGACTGAAGTCTGTCAAGAGGACATGATATATCTTGGGTTCTGCTCTCACTCTAGCCAATGTACACCTGTTAGGAAGTTGTTTTCCCGGTGTGTGCTTCACTTCAACTCTGCAAATTTGTGATAGTGGTGTTGTCTGCCATTTGTATCCAAAAGTATTTGTATTTTGAGATCCTCTGTGTGCAAGAGAACACATGTATAAAGTACTGTAATGAGTTTTTTCATGTTGCTCTAGAGCCTACCAGTTTTTCCAGTAATTTTCAGTTATTCTTTAGTTGATTCCTTCAGTCAATATATAGTATAGATGTTACCTTTATATGGTTTCTGCTTCACAGAACAAAACAATGAAAGAGAGAGTGATTCTGAGCATCAGGAAGTAAGAAGAGGTTTCAGTAAAATTTTGGGGAAGAGGGAGAATCAGTGAAACCGAAGTAGGAAGTGTTGACACCAGTAATTTTGAGGTGAGTATGGAGCTCTGAGAAGTAGTTTGTGTTTCTTTGTGTAATGGCCTCAGTATCTACAGTGCTTTATGTGCTGTAATTGGTAAATATTTCAGAATAATGACTCACTTAAGCAATTCTTACCCTTTTACACTTACTCTTCTATTTAGAAATAAAATAATTAGATGGATAATACAGTTTTCAACTTTGAACCTAGCCAAACAGAATGACTGCAGTTTGTCTTTATGGAGAGGTTTTCATTTCTTTTTTCTTTTCAGAGAGGAAAATTCTTTTTACTCTTCTGAGTAAAAGGCACAAAATTGATATGCTACTTACTTACAAAAAATAACAATGTGACACTTTGCTTTTATTTATCCTGCTTGTAAAATATAATTATTTGTAATTTTAGAGACAAATTACATGTTGTAATGCAATTTCTACTTGAATAGGAGGATGCAAATTTTAAAGGATTCTACCAAGTATGTAGTTTCTGTATGTAGGGGATAATTATGGGGATAATTCTAAAACTGAGTTACTCAATTACAAGACAGTTAGAAATGATGGGCCTATTATTTCAGACCATTTAAGCAAGATATCCACCAGAGATAGCACTTGTAAAACATGTAAGTTGCTTGATCTTTTCAGCATTTATTCTACATTAATAGACAAAATAGAAAATTACAGATTCATAGGCTCTTAATGAATTGTCACTTTCTATCACAGTTGGAATTTACCTGGTCTGAAACTGCAGATTAAAGAAAAAGGCTTAAGAAAACAGGTTTGAAGCACTGACTTCTATACATGAATGAATAAATAATACAATAAAACATCTTCCCACCATTTTCACTGTAAACTCCAATTGAAGCTTATTAATTTTCTTCATTTTGTTCAAGCTCTTACGCCAATAATTTAAACTTAGTCCTACTAAGGGTATTTTCTAAATATCAAAAGCTGATTTGTTATACGATTATATAAATATTTTTTACATATTCTGGTGTGCCTTGGCTCAGAATCCCTTCTCTCACTTGGCCATCATAGAGAACTTCAGTTCTAATTTATAATTCAAAGAGATTCAGATATCAATAGCAGCAATAACTGTTCCTCTTTAACCCTCCCACACAGCTGTCTTTATATTTTGTGTGTAGGGGGTAACATCATCTCTTGTTAAAGTTCTGCAGCACGAGAGAAGCTCTTTACAGCAGCCTATTTACAATTGCTTCTTGTCTTACCAAGCTTTATTGTTGGGACTAAAGTTTTCTGTCCTGCATGAAGGAAGATGTTCAGGACAGAAGTTTGGGGTAGGAAACTGGAACTGGCATGATAAACGTAAGGATCAGGGGCTGGGATGAAGAGATGAAAGTAGAAAAGAGGCACATTGAAAGGGTAAGGCAGAGGATCAGCCTTTGGAGTAACGGGAAGTCTGTGCTCTACCTGTGAAACTTGGAGCCCAAGTTTCCTGCTTGTCCCTCTACCTTTTCTATGAGCAAATAAGTTTAAATCCTGTGGAAAAACACATGCTTCAGTTAGTTCTCTTCCACACTATGACAACAAAAAGTGACTTACATATTTCATTAATTCATGTGGCAAAATTCCCTCTTGATGGTTTGAAATATTTCAGATGGCTCATGTCCTTGCCAGTATGAAATTCTGCTCTTGCTTTCTCTATTTGTTTTCAAACCAAAGAAATTAGATGTACAAAATTACATTCAAATAATTTCCTGTTACACAGAATTTAGACTTGCCAGACTTGGAGCTAAGAATATGATCACACGCTATTTTTTGATTGACAATGGAGTTTTTAAGGATTTTGTTACTCTTCTGAAATTCACGGTCAAAAGCTTATCTACTGCATGTTAACTGTACCTACTGGGAATACAGAATTATTTCAGCCATGGTTTTTGGTAATACTTATGATTGCTTCACAGATACTAATTCATTTTTCCAATCCCCTGTGAGGTAAGGACTTTTCACTCCTGATATTGTTGTGTTAGTCACGAACAAGGACACGCCTTTCTCGGCAATTGTTTTCTTGACAGAGTTTCAGTTTTATTTTCTAGCTGCAATAGTTCAATTTTATTCCTCTTTTCAGGTGCTGAAGGTGAGTTTGTTTTTCACCTTTGGAACACTACTGGATTTGGGGATGCTCTAAAGAGAATCACTTTCCTTTGGCTGAAGTTAGAAAGCCTTATTCAGTTTCAAAATCATTTTCACTTCAGCAGTGGAGATGAGGACCAGTTGTCCAATATGAGCAGCTAATCCAAAGGAAAAGTAAAAGGTATCTTCTTATTATGAACACTTTACATAGGCTATCCTTTGATAAGATGGTTCAGAATGTTAAATGAATATAGACTCCTAATAATATCCAGTGGATAAATGGTTTTCTACGTCCTTGAGACACTACAGGTCTTTCAACTCAACTACATTTGCACAACAGTTATTAAAACGCAACTGAGGCATGTGATTGTTACCTCTTAATCTTACATATCCCTCATTATCAGACCACCTGATTACCACACGTTCTGTGATTAATGGAATCACTCTTAGTGACAGTCTAGGCCTTTTGAAGCTGGGCCAGCTGAGCTACTGGTCAGGTCTCCACCTCATCAGTCCTGCTTTCGTGAAATGGTCACCAGTCACAACTCAGATGAGTGACTCATTTGCTCTGCCTTAGTAATCAGATGTTCTCTTCGGAATTGGATGAAGTTGTAGATATATTGTATCCTCCCAGCATTCTTCCGTACCTGGAATTTGCACCAGGATTTTGACAGGAATTGTTCCTGTGTTGCTACTGAAGTGGAATGTACCAGCGCAGCTCACCGTCAGACATGACGAACATCTCAACAGAAGTAGTCAAAGCAGAATCAAGCTGAATTATCTTAATTTACTGTCTTAATTATTATCTTAAACAGCATTGCTGTTTGTCTTATGGGAGGGAATGTAATTACTTCATTTGTCTGTTGCTGTCTGTTTCTGACTTTTAACTGCTGCCAAATTATTCGGCTTTTACCTGGTAGCTTGCTTTCTCCAGCTGCATTAACTGAAGGTGATAGATACATCTGTACAGGCTTGGAAGGAGATTAAATTCTGTTCTTTGCTTTTCGTTAACTTTTTACATGCTTTTGGGAAAATGGTGTCACTGACATGCTTAGTTGCTTCATATATAAGATCAATATTAAGCCCTTTTTTATGATGCTCTGAGGTTTCTGTGAGTTACAGTAACAGAATATAATTATTACCATATTTGACTAAAAACGTTCCACTTTACCATCCTTACTATTACTTTAGTTCCTCCATCAGTAACAAACATTCTTGTTTTTCATCTCACTAAAAATGTTCATGTTTTGTTTTGAGCCTCATTACATTCAGCACTGATTAAATTTAGAATAAGACACTTAACATTTCTGAAAAAAACCGTAGACACTGTGTTCTAAAATTAAAAAAGGGACAATTGCTTAGGTTGGGGGTTTTTGTTTTTGTTTGCCATGACTAGGAATAGCAGCATGCAGATGTGTTTCCAAGTCAGCTGGTTCAGTTTTTGGGGAATGCTTCCCTCTTACATGCACAGCTTGGTAAACATACATAGGGCATGAAGCCTCTTTGCTTCAGCACCAGGGAAATAACTCTGAGCTGGGAGTGCACACATATGAATGTTATTCTACATGCTTCTTCTTATTATTTGACTTTAAATCAGCACTTGTACCAAAGTAAAGAAAGATAAGAATAAAAGAAGATGGAATCTCAGTAATTCTTTTACTTGTTTCACTGGTTGCTATTTTATAATTGTATTGCATTTTAAATTTCACATCCAAAATGTTCAGGCTAAGACACAGGCATTGCACTGCCTATTCCAATGGAAATTTGAATTTTTATCTCATTATAGGTCTAAAATTCAGAGTTCTTATTCTTCTAGACATTTTTACATTGGAATCTCCCACTCTAAATTCTAATCTCTTTTCTGTTTCGGAAGAATGCCTATAGGCAATCTGTAATGTTTTTATATTACTGCAATTTCTTCTCAGAAGGTCTGAGATCTTGTTAAGAACCCCAAAAAGATGAAGAACTGTGGTTGTATGAACAATTAAAATCAACATCCGATATAAGACCAAACATAAATGATAATCCTCCTAACCTTTAAGCATTTCCACATTATTTCTTGGGTGTAGGAATTTCAAAACCTAACTATATAGCCCTTATGAAATTCTCGGTGGTTTTGGGCAGGTGTGAGTGAGGTTGTTCTGTGAGGAGCAGGGAGTTGGACTCCATGATTTTATGAGTTCCTACTTGAGATATTCTGTAGTTCTGTGATATTGAAAGTAAAGAACTTTGTGGGCTTCCTTTCAAAGTAATGCAGTGTCATGTCATTGCTTGTATTTAAGTCTTGCACCAATTATTATATATATACCATTTTAAAAATAGTCCTCTCCCACATGAGAATGTGAAAGGAAGAGAAACACCAAGCGTGCTGTTCACTTGCTGCCTATGCAAAAGCAAACCTGGTCTGACAGTGAGGAGAGTGCTGGGTATTTGTTACTTTTCTGGGAATAATGGATGTGTTTCTGTCTGTTCCTTTTAGAAACCAAACCATTCAGCTCATAAATCAGGGGCTGAAATGTATTTAGAGCACTGGTAACAAAATCAGTCCCTTGCCATGAGGTCACTTTTTGGTGAGTCACCTTCGAGTCCCACAGACGTCATCCTGCTCTTCCCAACAGGTAATTATTGCAAACAGGAAAGGGGACTAGTAAGTGGAATATGTAATTATGAGAGTTGGTGTATATATTGAGGGGGTTTTTAACTTATTTTGGAAGCTCCTAAAGTATGTGAACTAAGATTGCTAACCAAATGACATCAACAGTGATGTGCTAGAAGTACAACTGATTTTTTTCAAGTGGTTTTACTTCATTATTCCCCAGTTGTTGGGGCTCAAGATGGGTTTGGTTCCAGAGAAGAGCTGATTTCCTGCATTTCTGACATTCAAGCCAACAGAGATCTACAAGAAACTGAGTTTATAACTGGCTTTTAGCGATGTAATACACACAAAAAAGCCAGATTGTTATAGATGCTAAACACTTGGTCCTTCCAACACATCTATGGAGCTGTTGCTGGTATACAGCATTGTTTCTTGATTTATGACTTCTGTTCATATTATATGGTATATTTTAAGCACCAGCCTCCTCAAAGGAAGATATTTTATTCACTTGTTAATTAACTCACAGCTATTTTGCATAGAATTATCAACTCTATTGAACAAGAGGAAAATAAGATTGTAGACTGGTTAATTCATATGCTTAGTGTCAAAAAGTAGGCATTTATAGTGGAAGAAGCCAAGTCCAACACTGAGAGCACACAGTCTGAACACTACATGATGCAGAAATCTGCAGCACGTTTTAGTTGCAGTGCTTTAGCACACACAAAATGCTTTTGGAAGGAGGAATAAAATCATGTTGTCTTCAACAGTGCACTGGGTCTCCAAAAAGGAGTTGAGAGCACAGCTTATTTGGAAGGAGCAGGTGCATTTCAGCCTAGTATATAGGATTTTGAACAAGGATTCTTCAGGAGGATTTTCAATAAATATTGAAGTACTTAGACGTTATGTTTTGCAGGATATGAAATAAACAGAGACAAGTATTCACTGCCGGATTGGGACGCACAGGAGACTCAGGTAATGTTTGTTGATCTTTTCCACTTGCATATCTGCAGTAACAGCTTTTTAGTAGTGCTTGATAACACAGGAATCCATTTGCTCTATGATCTTCCTAGCATTGAAATGCTTTACCCTGAACATCTGTACATGCAAGGACACCTTTCCATTGCATACAGCTTCCCACATGAACCTCGGGAGAAGTTTATCCCTCACCAGCTGGCTGTCTATTAGTGTTCTCTTACTTCTAAAATCTTAGAAAAACGTCTGTATTACATCGTTTGTTCTATTTAAATTATTAAAATCACACTGATTACATGCTTACTGCATGGATTATTCACATTTATATTATTTTCTTAAGTCAGATACTTGAAATGGTTTGGTTTCCTGAAACTATTTCAAGGAAACTCTTTGTTTCCAGATTTGTAATGGCTTGACAAACACATTTACTGTGCATGCAGTTAACAGCTAGAAAGGGTGTCTTGCAATCCCCAGTATTCAATAAAACTGAATGATTCATATCATTCAGAGATTTGAGATTGCAATTTTACTCAATGATATATTCCTGTCCACTTCAGTCTAGCTAAAGGCAGAATAGATTGGCAGCCTCTGAAGCGAGTAAGACTTTTTCAAAAGGACATTTTGATATCAGGAATTGTCAGCTTTTTAAAGCCCAACTCTTCCCTAAGCTGCAGAAAAATATGTTTTGACAAAATTCACAAAATCAGTTTTCTAAGTTTTAAAATCAACAATGCCATTTAGATTCTGTTTCTTGGTTTGAAATTATTTTTATTTTTAATATTTTATTTATAAAGTTTGAAAATAGGAATATCAGCTTTGAAATGTTTCTCATCAGTTGTGTCCAACTAAATGTTTCAGCTTAACAAAACTGGCGGTTTGGGGGCTACTTTTGCTTGAAAACTTAAAATATACTGTGTCTGGATTTGAAAGAGGAGATTCCAAATGTAAAATGCTTATATGACAGAAAAACATTTCCCTGCATATCTCTACTCGTTAGTGGTCTCTCCAGAGGACAGTAGAATGAATACCAGTAATAAAATAAACAGTATTTTGAATATAGAAGTAATGACAAATCAGAATGAGTGGTGTGACTGTAATTAAAAGTTAGAGAAGCTGATTTATAATTTAAGCAGGGAATTCAGCAAGCTCTTTGACTACAAGAACAGTTTGACTATTGCACCTTTTTTTAAAGGAGGGATGAACAATCTGTGGGTTATGGATATTTTCCTTGCCAGCTGTTCTTTACTCATCATTGTCAGATTTACTTGCTTGATAAATAAAAGTATAATGGTTTATCATATAAATCAAGTCAAAGCACTAATTATGATGAAACAGCAATGCCTTAGGGCAAGGGGGAGAAAAGAGGCAGAAGACTATTTTATATAATACAATAACAGCTTTCTTAGTGCATCTTTCACTTAAGGAAAGTAAAACTACAGCTCCCTGAGGCTGGAATTTCTGTAACTTCTGTCTGATGGGGAGGTGTTCCACACAACGGCATTTATAGAGGAGGAAAAACACAAGTTTTTTCTCCAACTTCAATCTTTTCTGTTGTTCTAAAATACTGTTATTTCCTTTTACTGTCACTGTTCTGTCAGTTAGTGCTTAGGAGAGAACCTGACCCTGTGAGTGCTGTTATTTCTCTCTGAGTGGGGGAAAAGAATCTCCATCAGTAGAATTGCCTTAAAAACTTCCCTGCCTGTGCTCACCTTCCAGAATGCAGGTCTGCTTACTTAAAACTCAATGACCCTTCAACTGTACTCCTTTTCTGGAATTAGTCCAGAAGATCTTTGGAGAGGGTATCTTGCAGAGCTTGGAGATAAAACAGCCTGTGTTATCTCTCAGGCAGGTAGACTGACAGCTGGGATCAGGTTGTCTGGGCTAAGGATGGAAAGTTCCTAGGGGCTGATTCAGCTCCTGTGCAGAGGCAGCTGGCAAAGGGCAGCCACTGTCATCGCTGTTACCCAAGCCGTGAGTTGGCTTAAAAGATGTAGCTGGGTTTTGCTGTTTCTCATCCTTTATTGTGGCCATCCCTATGTTTGTGAGCTGCCCAGGCAGATGAATTAGCTGTGCAGCATTAGGCCACAGAGTCACCTTTGAGAGGATGCCCAGCTACAGCTCAGTGACTCCCTTCTGCTCTGTGCTACGGGAGCTTTAATATGGCTAAAACTCTTCTCAAATTTGGTGCTTTCAGTATCTCATCCATCAAAAGGTTTGTAAACACCCTTGTGTTTTGTCAGTGATGTTTCCACTGCAGGATCTGTTAATTGTCACAGAGAGTACCTGATTTCTCTGCTTGATTCTTTCTGTGAGTGAGTCAGAAGAGAGCTTGTTAAATTTCATTTGGCTCTATTAGTAGGTGCAGTATAGATTTACATGTGTAGAGAAGGGATTTGGTTGATCCAATAACTGAAGGCCGCATACAATTTGTTTGCTTAACCAAAGACATATCCAGTCTTCTGAAAGTCCTGATTATGGTCAGCAACTTAGCGATTGAGTTGCTGCTGTGTTGGAAAGGATAAACTGAGTAATTGGGTCTGCTTTGTCACTGAGATTTTGGACTAAAACCACAATAGAAACTCAAGTGAAATGTCCCCAGTATGTAACTAAAATATAACTAAACCCCCAGATGTGGCTGTAAGGATAACCAGGGTATTTGATTTTGTTCTCCTTATAATGCCAAGAAAGGGGGTTAAACCCATCTCTATCACTTAATTCCATTGCTCTATTTCAATGTAGCACATTCAACTTCAAACAGAGCTTTGGATACATGTAGGTCTGATTTCACATTCTTTATGAGACAGAGTTTTGGAAGATTAAAAGTGCTCTGCCTAATTTTAAAGTTATAGTTAGGCTTTAAAGTTATTTCTCCTCCCTGTGGCAGGCCACAGGGGGCATATGGCTGCAGACAATCATGTCTAGGTGCTTAGTTTATGGTTTAAATCAACAAGCTTAGAGTTTACACCTTCAAAGTCACAAACTGTAGGAGATCAAGTCTGAAGTGATCAAGGTGATTGCTCTCCATGCATCAATGTGCTCTTCTGTTAATGCACACTAAGATTTTCCCTGCAAAGTAGGTAAGTGGCAAAGAAAAATGCCTCCTGCTAAATATTCAGAGCTGGTTTACAGTTTTCAGGACTTGCTGTAGGGAGTATCTCTGTCAGATTAAAACAGTGTTGGAACTCATGAGGCAAAAAAAGTAATTTCTGATCTCTGCATGCTCTCTCTCCTGTCTCGACAGACAAATCCAATCCAGTGCAATGCCATTTGCAATTCTTCTGAGCAGGAAGTCCTAAAGGACTTACAGCATGACTAGATAAGAATTAATCTAAGCTGAGAATATTTACTTTTACTCCATAACTTTGATTAAAAGACCAAAGCATTTGCTCTACAAACTGATGTAGTGCAACAAAGGATGGAATATATGCCACATGCCTAATTTAATATTGAAAACATCTCTGTTAACTTCAGAGAGAACAGTTACGTGCTTAAAATCATCTGCCTGTTCAAATTTGTTGTTGTTCAAGGCTTGCATATGTAATACTTTCCTTAGTTCTCTTTAAATGGCCAGGCTGGTGAGCACCCCAGTTCTACCAGTCATCAGTCCTGAGTCACTCCTGGCACTCAGGCGTCTGCTCAGACTGCAGAACTCCTTAGCCCATGCTAAAATAATAACACCAACAATTGCAGCCTCATTGTTCCTTGACAGAAACCCTTTGAAAATCTTGTCAAAGAGCTCTTTTTATCTCAACAAAAACATAACACACAGGTCTCCAGCTCTTAACCCCAGGATGCTTTAAGAAGAATCTACTCTTGTCCAATTGCAGTATTATTAACAAGTGAAAGCTTTTTTGTGCTTTGTAATGTCTTTAAAAGAAGCACAAGCAATATTTGTCCACATAGTACAAAACCTTCCCAACTGATCCTTGCCATTATATCTCTTTAGACTTGGAGAATTTGTCTTATAGAGAATGGGAGATTGTTTCTATGTAAATCCAGAGTTCTGTTTGAAGTTGAACACTCAAAATTGAAATAGAAAGGGCTTAAAAAGTTTCTAAAAGCCTGATTTGGGCTCATCTAGACTTCAGTTATAAAACAGAACCATACTTTCTAAAGAGAAAACTTCGAGCCCTGCAGCACTTGGTAACAGCAGGCTGGGCCATTGCATCAGTATGGAGGGACAGAGAGAAACAGTCAATGGAAAAGAGAGCTCCTTTTCTAGCACTTGGATTCTCTATCCCAGCACAGGATCAGCTGGGCCTGATTTTGCTTTTTATGTGACATCTTTAGCAACCATTGTCTTAGAGTGATCCCTGTAAGAATAGACTAAATGACTGAATCAGCCCCAGAGTTCACTTTTCTCACCATCAGGGGAGGAAAATACGGACATTCACTGCCACAAGCACCAATTTCCTGCACTCTTAAGTTACAGATCAAGTGAGCAGTAGCTGATACAGCTTGGAACATACTCATTAGTATCAGTGTTCAGACTGGAACATTTCTATGCCCCATTTGTCCCAAAGATTGTTTCGCTGCAAACCGTCTTTCATTGCCTTCTCATTTCTTCCTTCTTACTTGATTTCTTTTTTCTTTTGTTCTTCTGATACTTCTTTTTATTCTCTCTTCCACGTGCCCCCCGCTTTTTTTTTTTTTTCACTAAAAACTAAAAAACCTTGCTCTCAGCTTCTTTCAGGCAATTTGAGCTTGTTTTGTGCAGCACAATCTCTGCCCCTCACGGTCTTCCTGGAAATCCTAAAGTACCTCGACCTCTTACTTCCTTAAACAGTTCCACAGAACAAGTCTCTTCTTTCCCCTCTTTTTCTGCAAACCAGTGCAGGCCACAACACTTGCCTTTGATTTCCCCCAGAGCCTGTTTGGACACTGAAGAGCTTTAATGGCAGTGGCGAGTTGGAAAAAATCCTTACTGTGGTTGGGTCAATTAAGGCTTATTTGTACACTTGGGCCCTGACAACTGTATGGACCAAGATTGTTTGTGCTACCTGAAAAACCATGACAAAGCACAAAAAAGCCTTCACTTGTCAATAATACTGCAATTGGACGAGACTAGATCCCTCTTAAGGCATCCTGGGGTTAAGAACATTGCATTTTTGTTGAGCTAAAAAGAGTTCTTCTGACAAGATTTTCAAAGGGTTTCTGTCAAGGAACAATGAGGCTGCAACTGTTGGTGTTATTATTTTAGCATAGCTAAGGAGTTCTGCAGTGTGAAGTCTGAGCAGATGCCTGAGTGCTGCATTTGGAAAAGGTGCCATTAAGCATTTGTACCATTAATGTGGTATTAAACTACGTAAGAATTCAATATTTGCAAAAATTCCTTCCATGGGGAAAAATATTGATTGTCTAATGTTTGTCTGTAAATGCAGCAAAATTGGATGGTATCATAAACTGAAAAATAAATTTAACATCAGTTTTATAAGAGTTTTATGAGTGAGAGTAATTCTAAGGCAAAATGCTATTAGAAGAAAGAAACAGCCATTTCATATAGGCTCTGGTCCTACAGATGTTCAAATGACTATTTAAATATCATCTGATGATCTTTACTTGGTGAAAAAATGCAGCAATTCTTCTCATATATGGTGGAGAATTTTTACAGAGATTTTGTCTGCATATTTCTTTTGTTGAAGTTTTATACATGTATTTTCCCTGTGCCCTACTTAACTGACTTTCTAGACAGATGAAATTAAATATTTGGCCATGGTAATTGGAAAGATACATTCATGCAAGTCTGCCTGCTCCGAAGGTATCTGTTTTGTCCCTCTTCTTATCACAGAAGAAGAGTCAATCATACACTTTTTACTCTTTATTTTATTCAGTTTGCAATCAAAATATAACAACAAAATTGTAGGTATCAGGGAGATCCCAGTTAGGAAATTCTCATTATTCTGAGCCTTCTTCCTACAGGTACATGAACTGACTTCCTATAGAGTTACCTAGAATTAATAATTTGAATTGGGGAAGAAACAATTGCTGAAGATTTCTTCTTTCCCAGAAAGGTCAAACTGAATTCAGTTGGAGAAAAAAATTTAAATTACTTTGACGACACTAACTTGCTCTTTTCTACACTCTTAGGATGGTGAATATAGATTCAACTGGTCCTCATTTCCCTTCCCTATATCCTCTCTTTTGGAATGTGAAAAGCCAAGGTCCAGCCCTAATTCTCAATAGAGATGTAATTGGCATGCTGGGATTTCTGAAAGTCATAATTCATCTTTCTTTTTCAGGATGATTTTCCTTACAAGTTCTGTAACATGAGGTCTTATTTCTTCCACAGAGACAGTAGAATCCCAGGCCTTTACTACCTTCCCATTGGGGCCCACTAAGTACTTCCAAAAGTTCCAGGTTGGTTCTTCTCCTGTAGAATCTAAAGGAAAAAAAAAAAAAAAGTGAAATATTAGAAAACCACGTTAGCCAATTCCTAACATTTGTACATGCCAATTTGATGATTACCCTCTCAGAGGAAGAAGGAATTAAAAAAATTAATAGGGAGTTCAGGCTGAGTAAGATTAATTTTCTGACAGACAGGGAGCTTTAACTAGACAGCAGCCCCATGGATCTAGTGGGAACAGGGAAGCTTCAGACAGACAGGAGAAAGCACTGTAATGGGTGTTAAAGTGTGTGAGGGCACGTGTGTGTGTGTGTGTGTGTGTGTGTGTGTGTGCGCCATACAGACAAACCTGAAACTGTGAACTCTGATAGGAAAATGGAATTTGGCATAACAGCGCAGCTGTGCCAGGACGGATTACTTGCTCACTCACAATTTTCCGTCCAAACACACCCAGAAAGTGCTTCAGATTGTTTCAACAAATGCTACATGAAGAAGTAACAAAGTAATTATTCCAGGTTTCCTCCTAAATCCTCATCAACTACAGTTTTTCCCTCCCTGGCCACATAGTCATTTCACACCAGTTGCATCCTTATCCTTTACTATTCTGCAATGTGACTCACAAAATTTTCAGGATTTTCAATTAGACAGGAACCTCATCCCACCAAAAGCACAAGTACAGATGCTACAGACAAATCAGCATCTTTTTCCCACTGATTATACATTGGGCAAAACCTCCTTGGGAACCAGAAGATATTTCAAAGTATCATTGAGACACAGCCAGACTTACACTGTTGACTGTCTCCTCATTGTGCTGCTTAAATGCTGCCTCCAGCAGCCTCCTGCTTCCTGTGGGACAGCAGGGAAACACACGTTTGGCAAGTCACATGTGAGATGTCTGCAGGAACAACCCCGCTGGGCAAAGCACAAGTGGAAGGATGTGAAGAGTTTTAAAGGGAAGTTTGTCTAGCAGAAAGATCCATCACAGACACCTGGGAGGAGGTGTGCTTGGGGTAGTCAGAAATACTATCAACACCCGTCTAAATTCAGAGGTGTGTGGGTGAACACTGTGATGCTGGAGAGAAGCAGCAGCCCCATGGTCCTTGTAGGATGGAGCTCAGGTGATTCTGTGTCACACTGGGCTTTACTGCATTTCATTGCTGGAGGGCATTTTCCATTGGGTTAAGACTGACATTTTAATTTAGCATTTAAATGGTATTTAGAGCAATTTTTCAGGGCAAGAAAAGTAGTGCATTGCTAGAGAACACACAGCTTTACAGTGTAGTCTGTCAGCTGGCTGCTAAAGACCTCCAAAACCTCTTTAGGTTTCAGTGATATCTATCAGGCAGATGGGAACTGGAGAAACTGGATAGCAGGGCTATTCCAGTGCTTGGGGAGGAATGAGGAAGGGAGTATTCAAGGGCATCCTTTAGTGCCCAGCTTCACTTTCTGATTGTTGAAGTAAACGATGAGGTGCTTTGCTTCCACTTATGCTACAGCTTTTGAGATGAATCTCATAAACCCAACCTGCAGCACTGGTGTCACAGGAGGAGCACTTATGAGGCAGCAGAGTGGAAAGGGAAGGTCAGGTGTTGGATGCATACAGGGGAGTATTTCAAGACCTATATTCCATTTAGGGGTTTATTAGATGAGCTTTTACAGGGCAACTGTTATTGAAGTGTCTTCAGGTCTGGAGATCTTTTTAGAGGATAAAACAAAGCTGTCAGAAGTGAGAAAGAGAGAGGGAGAAATCCTGCCTTGTGCAAGAGGGGCTAAATGACTTCTGACCTCTTTGAGGCTGACAATTCTGTGAATGCAGTCACAGGTATCTTCTTTTCTGTTGGACGGTATTTTATATCAGAGGAATTCAACACTGGAGAAACAACCCTCCAGTGTTCCAGATTACTCACCAATTAAGTATTTGTAGGCAGGAATTGCACCGGCTCCACTGACCGTGATTTTGCTGAACATGGGAAAGGAGGCACCGTAAGTCTTTCGTGCAAAACTCTCGATTTCTCTGTTGGAGTCTGGTTCTTGCTGCCCAAACTGGTTGCATGGGAATGCCAGCACATTGAAATGGTAGGGGCCCAGGTCTCTCTGTAGCTGCTGTAAGGCCTTGTAGTGGCTGTCTGTGTACCCACACTCACTTGCAACATTGACAACGAGTGACACCTGAAGAACAAGAGAGATTTCAAAATGTGCTGCACATGCCAGTTTTCCAAGAGGCAGGCTGGGATGCAGGTTATTTAAAAAAAGGAGGAATGTCTAGAGAACTGTGACTGAACACATATTTGAAATTGCATTGAGTTCTGTTCACAATAGGAAGATTTAATATTTATGTATTCCTATCTGGCAACCATGAAAATAATCAGTAAACTTCTAAGCAATCTTAATTTTCAGTTTACAGAGAATCTGTATTTCTTCATTCTGCCCTCTGGACAGTAATGACTAAAGAAAAAGCTAAGGGGATGTTGATGTTTATAATTTCTTACATTAAACATTAACACTTACTTTGTGTATATTCTACCTTGTACAGGTATATTGCTATCAGAGAATCATAGAATATCCTGAGTTGGAAGGAACGCACAGGGTCCAAGTCCTGAACTCAAAGTGGTTTCAGAGTGGCACTGTTTTCCCTGAAGGACAAGTAATCTCACAAGGCACAGGTTGGTGTAATCTTTGTGGTGTAGTGTGTCAACAGAATACAAGCTAAGCACTCTCTGGACACTTGCATATGAAATATGACCTGCAGCCATCCTGCCGACCTCCAAAGCATCACCTTCATTCAGACTTTTAAAAGCTCTGCCTGAAATTTTAAATTCAGTTTCCTAAAATGATGGAATATAAGTAGATTTTTTTCGAGAGAAGGGGTAATAATTTTATGATGCATTGCTGTTGCAGACTGTCAGCATTTCAAACGGAACTTCAATATTAACCATAAAAAATACCTGTTGGCAGTTCTGTTCTTTTCAAATAATATGATTCAGCAAGCATAGTGATAACTGTAGTGTAGGATGAAGTAAAGATAAATTGTACCACTAAGAGCTGAAGTCATATGTAGTTCTTCCATAAAAAATTTTAGAAGCCTTTTAAAATACAGTTTAAGGCTTGGCACTTTCATGATGCAAAATTATTCATATCCCTTATTGTATTCACATCTATTGGTACTTTATCCCAAATAGAATGGAAATGTAAGAATTTCTTGTTGGAGGTTTTGGGGGGGATAAGGTTGTGTAGGCATTGTGTACATATTAAAACAGATAAGAAAATTAAAACAATCAAGCTTTTATAACTTTCACTTGATTTTAAGTAAAAAGAGGGCTTGAAAGGATTCACTCAAAAGTAAACAATTTTAATTTGCAGCTGTTTAAAACCAGTGATTACTTGGTGTGGTGCTGAAAAGTTTGAGAGCTCACAGTGCAAATAATGCAAACTTCCAAACATACTCCCACAAAATAGAAGGAAACTACATGCAGCATTTCCTAGTGCAGCAAACACATTATCCTTAGAAAAAAATGCATTCCTTGTAACTGAATTCTCCACTACTGAACTCCATAATGTAACAGTACAAAGCTCCTAAAAGTATAATTAACACATATAGTCAAAACTTTCAGGATTTATTAGTATTTCATAAAGGAATGTTTACAATGTTTCCTTTAAAATCTTTACCAAATTATCTTTCAAGTGTCTGGTACTAGAAGTGATTAAATGTGGTGATTTTTTTGGTCTATATTTTATTTCTGATAAATAAGAGTTCTCATGTAGAGGCTGTCCTTTGACTTCTTACAACTATTAATGATTTCAATAAAGTTCAATATGCCTGACTTTAGGCTCTTGAGAGTGCAGGTCAAGCACACCACCTAGTGTGCAGTGCAAAGAGTTCATCGTGGACCTCACAAAAATTCCTTCCTTTAAGCTGAATTCTCTATTAGCTGCTGTCTGACCTCTTAACACTATCCTTCCCTTTGCTTAGAAAACTCATGAGTTCTACTAATGAACTCATTTATTTAACACTTCAAAATTACTTTTTGGTTTACTTAATGTTTACACCAGCGTGTAATGGTCCCTGGACAGATTTATGAATCTGGTCTCAGCTCCAAGTAACCCTTTGTGGTTCTTTCAGCAGAGACAGTAGATACTTGAGTTTTTAGACCTGAAGATTCTTAACTGGCTCCATGTGACTGATGGAAGAACCAGCCACGAGAGTCAGATTACACCAACTTGCAGAGTTCATGGAAAAACCAACAGTATCTGTGCAGTAGCGAAATGCTGCTCTCTGTGTTTCTCCACACTCAGGAATGCCACATCCACAGACTGCAGGGAGCTCTGACCCACAGTGCCTGGCATTACTTTCAATAATACTATCAAATAATACTTGGGTTGTTAGAGTGCCTAATGCTTTTACATGATTATAGTACCTTTGGTTCAAGATTCCCAAAGGCACTGACGGTGCTTAATTCCACCCCAGCACACTGTACTCAGCTCCGTGGTAGGCTGGGACTATTGTATCCAAGACAGGTACAAACACAGCAGGGAACAGTTGATGCTTGGGAGCTCTGACTCCCAGATAGGTGCTTCTCCTGGCAAGAATATATCTTACATCATATCTGATACAGATCATAACATAAAAGATAAGATGCTGGAATTAGATAGGTAGATAGATTATACAGAAAACTAATCTTGTTTGGATCCTCTTGATTGTTGTCCAGCCACTTCTCACTGCCTTTCACTTTTAATGTAGATGGGTCAACATCAGTATGGAAGTCTGGAAAAACCACGGAAGGATGGCCTTCTTCCACAACACAGTAAACCAGACAGCTCCGGGGTCTGTTCCACCTGTGATACTCTTTTCTCAGCTGAAACAGTTGTTCCTCTCTTTGCCTCCAGGTAGATGTCACACAATACCCGATTTTGTAGCATGTTTGCCAAATTTTTTGCATTCTGGCAACATCAGAAGGGAGTACTCCCTTACACATTTTCAGTATTTTTATTAAAGTGGAATTTATGTCTGTGCACATTTACTTCAGAAAAAAAAAAACCAAACAACTGTTCCCTAATATTTTTAATGTTTGTTATTGCAGAATTGCATTTCTTCTTTGCTATATAGCAGAAGGTACTCGCTTATTAAGATGAACTAGAATAGAAATTGAATTAATATCAGTCTTTTTTTCTTACTAGGAAAAAATTGTTTCAGTGATCTGAATACACAAAAATTTCTATTAATAATGAGTTATTGAAGAAAGATCGTGCAAGTCATGAATTGCACTGATTGTTTATTCTTAGCATGGCTCTTGTGTTTTTAGAATTAGCACACTTCATTTTTTATTTTTTTTATAGTCTGGAAGCTTTGGGATTTTTTCAATCCCGTTAGTTTCTTGACTACCAATTAAGTAGCTATTTAAATAAATTAATTGAGTGACTGAATTGAAGAAAAAGTCTTCTCTACATCTGCCAGAAAGCTTAAGGCTGTTAAAAGCTGGTTTGGCAATTAGCAGACTATTGTTCCAGGAGCTAACTAGTGACTCACTTTCTTTAGAACACCACCAGCCCACATGTAGTACTTTAATATTTGCTTTTAATAGCTTTAAAATATTATGATAAACCTACGCCTTAACATTACTTATCTAAATGCAGATATAAGCAAGTTTATTTTAAGAAATAAATGGGAGTTTTAATTAACCTTTTTCTATCTTGATACTGAGTTCTGACAACATAATGACAGAAAGGGATGTGTTTTATTGATGTGTTTTATTGCTGTAATTCTCTTTAATATGGCGCACATGCATTATCAAAGAGCTGCTGGCCTGATCATCAATAGGACCTCTGAATGCAAATCTTTTTATTCCATGCAGAATCTGGTTGCCACTTTTTTGAATAAACTGTTTCGTGTGGCCTAGCAGAGATTCATCAATGGTGTTCCCTTTTCCAAGGTACAGCTCTAGAGCTCTCCCTTATGAAGTCAGTCCTGCCTCAAGGATGGCCTGGAATCATAGCACTGGGATACAGGCACACCCCCCCAATCTGCCTGTTCAGGAGATTCTGGATCTCACTTTGTAGCTTGTTCTGGAGGGGATGAACACCCACAGCTCTCTACAGGGTGGCTGTAAGGAATTCTGAGTTCCCCCTTAACTCTTTTCCATGTGGATTCCAGCCCTGAGATAGAGAAGCTACAGGTGGCATTTGCTTATTCAGATTTGCAATGACCTGCAGACAAAACATGCCCCAGTAGCAGGATTTATTGACAGAGCCTTTGGAAAGAACTCATTAAAAAAGCAGAAATACTGCTCAATATTAAACAGCTTCCATGTTTTTTTTCCAATAGAGATATGTGAGTGGAGATATGGAGTGGACCAGTTCTACTCAGTTGTGAATGGAGGGGAACAAGGATTTTAACCAGGTAAGATTCAGAGTGAGAAGAGGTGCCAAATCCACCAGTATCCCTTCCTGCTGAGCTCAGGAAAATGTGCATCTCCCCACATGCCTTCTCTGGCTTCCTGCCAATGTTTTAGTGACCTGCTGCGACAGACTAGAGAGCTCAGACACCTCTGAGTGAAGCACCTGAGGAGGGGGAAAAGGAAGGTGGAAACAACGCTGGAGATTGAGAGTGAGAGTGAGAAGAGGTGCTGGATTTTTGGGCAGCGGGTACGCTATTGGACTGCCCAGCTGTGTCACAGATGTGGCACTTGAGTGCTAAGGGGTGCACTTGTGGGATTTATGTTGATTTTAGCTTCTGTAATTTGCGAATGGGGCTGTAAGAGCTTATAGTATTAAGGCCTCAGTGTGCTGAATTCCCTTATTGCTCTGCCATAGCTACTGGCCAGCTTTCCTAGTTGGAAACTAAACTAAACTAAAAACAGGTTATAGTCAAGGAAACTGTTTTCAAATGGCATGGAAAGCGCTGCCTAAAACCGCTTAATGTAATATGTAAATAAAATGTAAAAGACATCATAAAGTATACATTGTGTCTACGTGCCCTCATTCACTGAAAAGTGAAAGAGGAATAGCGTGTTACAATTTCACTACGCTCTGATATCATAGTACTTACTTTAGAATGTCTCACATTTTTACTAACTACGCTGAAATCTGTTTACTCCATTAGCCACTGATCAAATCCCATTTTTTTTAAATATAGAACATTAAAAAGGAATGGGATTTAAGTAAAAATAACATACGAGAAGTCACGCAGTTAAAAGGCTGAAATAAGCTCCAAAAGTAAGTTACACAAAGACACAAAGTTCCTGAGCTTCCGAGCGAACAGCTACGACCCAGTGCAACCCAGGCCGGGTAGCACTGCCTGCCTGCCACGTCTGCAGGCAGCAGCCGTCTGCACCGGGAGGAGACGCGGACACACGCAGGGGTTAGAT
Organism: Sclerurus mexicanus; assembly: GCA_013396755.1. NCBI lineage: Eukaryota > Metazoa > Chordata > Aves > Passeriformes > Furnariidae > Sclerurus > Sclerurus mexicanus. The sequence goes on from VWZF01006639.1 coordinate 2,386,579, forward strand.
GGCAAACTTTTATTGAAAAGGAGCCTGTATTAAGTCGGTATCACCGCTAAGCAGGAGTGCAGAGATGCAGGGAGCGGCACCCGGGCAGCATGCGGGCAGCACTCCCCAGCAGCCAGGGAGCGGTGAGTTAAAGGGTGGCAAACCCAGATCTACACGCGACCATGCCCCGGGTTTCCGTGCGCTCTGTCCCCCCAAAGACTCGCTCCAAAGACATGCAAGGACTGGCTGTTAGTGAGCCCGGGCCGAGCCCAGCGCCGCGGGACTTACCGAGCCCCTGTACTTCTCCAGGGAGACTAACTTGCCCCTGATGTTTACAACTTTGAAAGTGTAAAAATCAGGCTCTTTCTGCCGCGTGGCGGAAAAGGCTAAGAGCAGGAGCGCTGCAATTGCGAGGAGCATGGCTAGAGGGACGAGCAGCACTTTGGGGAAGGAAGGGGAAGGCTGGTGCTCCACACTGCCCTCCGGGTCCAGCATGCTGCACGGTCACCGCGCCACTGCCCGGCCCGGCACAGCGCCGCCGCAAAGGACCCGCTGCTGCAAACCGGCCTTTTGCAGCACTCCCGAAGCCCTGTCCACACCAAACCTCGGCAGGGTGGGTGTGTGGAGCATCCGCACGCTCCGACACGGAGCATTTAGTTGTGAAAGTGGTGCGCTGAGTACTGCATATGGTGTTGAAGTGCTGATTGGCTCAAGAACAGTCTGTGAGATACCAGTCAGATGTAAAGATCCTGCTTTAACTATGTCCTGGGAATATAAGGGATAGAGTTGTGATCTTTGACAGATTTGCAAATGCCTTTTTTTAGTGTGCTAAGTATAGCATCTAATAGCTACGGTGTAATGTCAAAGGATACTAGTGGCTTGGTTGCTAGTGGTTACTGATGTGAGTGCTCTGAACAAGAGTCCCAGCTTACAGTCAGCAAAACCAGAACTGCAAACACTCCGTGCACAGCATCACATGAAACAGGCTCACATGAGCCAGGCCTGAAGGAAATTCGTCTCTGTACTCAACTGGTTAGTGAGAAGTGAGTGGCCAGACCACTGGTCTTACAGTGTGATATGGCAGAAACCACATTTCCAAAGGGTTTTTAAGCAAAAAAGAAGCATTAAGCATCAGGAGCTGAATTTGGTGCCAAAGCTTTCATACATAGCCGAACCACTGCTTCAGTGCACTGATGTCATTCTTGGGTTGTCTGCAGCAAAAACCTGCCATTTGTACAATTTGCTACTATGCCTGCTGGAAGAAAAGGATTTGTACATATAAAGTAACACGAGTAGAAAGCATTAAATGGTCATTGATTTCTTCTTGGCCCAAGAAACTGGTCACCCATGGCTAGGAGTCTAATAGTTCTTGGCAAAGCAAAGCAAAATGCAGTGATTTACAGAAAACAATTACGTAGAACCTCCAAGGCCTATTTTAAAATTATCTTTTGAAGAGCAAATTACATTTTGTCATCTCACTTTTTGATTTATTTTTTTAAACTGCGTTTTGCTAGATCTTTGACATTTTGATTAAATTTGCTTAAGTAATTCAAGCATGACTGGCATTACTGTAAGTGAAGAAGAAGTATAGCTAGTTGAAAAATTTAATTATAGTTTTTAAGCATTTCAGATTTTCACATCTTTTTTATGTATTTCAGCTTAAGTAGACATCCAACATCAAGAAATAACAGAACATGCTGCAGAAATATATCGATGGAAAATCTTCTACTATGCTGACTACAGGGAAGATACACTGTGCTAAGAACCTGAAGTTCTTTGCAGATAAGTTTTGTCTTTCTGTATACTATAGTATTGACCAAGAACCTTTCCTTCAGATGACAGCCGGGTATGATTTCCTCATTTGATAAGTAAATTATCTAAGAAGATTTAATGTTTCTTCCAACACAGTTAAAGACAGAGAACAGGGCTTTAGTACAGGACATACATTTAAGTAGATGTTAAAAACCTAGTAAATCCTAAAAATAATTAAAAGGATAGTTCCAACAGTGATCAACATAAGCATTTTTTGGCCAGAAAATGAAAAAGAAATCTACAATACACCTATACATTTTTGGAGACATAATGTTATAGTGGTTTGGGTATGGGACTGAAAATGAGGTGTCATACTGCAACAAGAGATAAGCAAGTTTTGCTCTGGAAAGGGACTTTATAAAATCTGCTTCCTACAGCTTTATGATTTTTGTATCTGATTTCTTGATAAAATTTAGTGACTTTCAGGATTATATGTTATTCTACAAACTGAGCCCAGAATCTGAAAGGTTTTGATCACTGGCAGTTCTGGGAATTCTTTAAATAATGGCCAGCTGGCAGTAGAACTCAGCTTCCTCTTTTACTGCCGTGTTTCGATATGGCTCCCCGCAATAAAACATTCTTTAACATCAGCAAAGAAGGAAGCATTGCTCCTGAACACAGAGAGAGAGAGACTATGTCAAAGACTGTTGGCTTTATAATGGTTCAAGTTTTCAGAGCCAAACTGCACTAACATTTCATATTAAAGTCTATCCAACTATTTGAAGGAAATATGCCAGCCAGGTTTGCAAACTGGTGTGTGTTTGCTCACCAGCATGTCTAAATGTTGATCTAGGGGGACTGTATCCAGCAGCAATTTACTCTTTGGCCTAAGAAACCTAATAAAAAACCTTTGTCAAACAGGACTGGCTGAAGCCACCACCCAGTTAACCTGAGGTGGCCCCGTGACAGCACTGCTCTTTCTGTCACTGCTGCCCTGGACTGGCCCACGTTCCCAATGGCGAGACCTCTACAGTACGTACCCTGAGCTATCCAATCCTGATTTTGTGAAGTGTGAACTTCACGTGAACCAAAAAAATAGCAGGTTACCCCTAAGGACTGTGCTGACTTCACAATGCATTTAGAAGTGTGTCTCATCAGTATTTATAGAATCCAGTATTACAGATTTTGCAACTTTTGTTTACCTGCACAGACTGCCTGAGGTGGTGTTTCCAGCACTACTGTTTTTGTTATTTTTAATGCTTTCCTTCGAACCCCTTTAGTAGTTCAACACAAATCTTCTGCGTGTCTTGTTTTTCTGGAAAGGCCTCCTTAGCCCGGGCTAGGAAGTGCCAGAACATGACATTTCACTGCCAAAAAGAGGGGTAGTAGTGGATCACGGAGGGACTTGGCTCAGACCATCCCTTGGCAGCGCCTCTGGGTCAGCGTCCAGCGCTGCCAAGGGCCGGCAGGCTGCCTCCTGTCCCCGGAGGGCTGCGGGTCTGCCAGCAGGCACCCCGGCCAAGGGCAGGGAGCCTGGAGCCATTCCCACAGCGTCCCCAGGGCACACCTGCCCCTTCCTCGGAGGGGACGAGCAGGGGGGCCTCGTGGCTCTCCAGCCCTGCCGGGGGCCGTGGTGAGCCGGGGCCGGGCCCTGCTGCCAGCGACAGGACGGGGGGGAAGCGGCTTTGAGATTCAGATCAGACATGAGAAAAGAAAAAAAAAGAAAAAAAAGTCACTGTTAGGGCGGCCAGGCATTGGAACAGTTGCCCAGGGAGGTGTTCGGGAGGCGCCTGGCTGTGGCGCTGGGCGATGTGGCTCGGTGTTCAAGGATCACGGCGGCAGTGCTGGGGGCACGGCTGGACTGGATGCTTTTAAAGGTCTCTTCCAGCCTCGATGACTCTTACGTGCAGGGGGAGGCCTGGCCTGAGAAATGGGCGGGTGGGGGAAAGAAAGCAGGCTGGCTGTTGTGGGGGCACTGAGCAAAACCCGTGCTGGTTATTCCGCGTCTTGGCTCAGCCCCGCTCGCTGCTGTGGCGCTGCCGGGGGAAACCGGGACGGGGCCGCGCCGGGGCCGGGAGGCGGTCCCGGTCCGTGCCGGCTCTGTGGGGCCAGCTCTGTGGCACCGTGTCTGTGGGGCCGGCTCTATGGGGCTGTTTGTGGGGCCGTGTCTGTGGGGCCGGCTCTGTAGCA